>JAGDYQ010000315.1:153438-268385 GCA_021962125.1 Bulinus truncatus
TTTTCATGGAATTCTACACAATATAAATTCGCCAAGTGGTAATTCCTTGGGTGGCAACTGCGGTCCAATATTCTGTTGATTTTCTTGTATTTTATTTAAAATAGTCAAACAATTGTTTTTTTTATTTTTTAAGTCTGTTTTTTTGATATTATTTACAATACGGACATTAACACATTGTATATTAACAATTCTGATATTTACAAAGACACATTGTATAATTAATTACACATTGTACAAACAGTTAAATGACACAAAGTATTATAGCATTTCTGTTTAATCAAAAATAATATCAGTATCATACACTCATCATCTATCTATATATATATATCCATCCATCCATCCATCCATCCATACATCCATCCATCCATCCATCCATCTATCTATCTATCTATCTATCTATCTATCTATCTATCTATCTATCTATCTATCTATCTATCCATCCATCCATCCATCCATCCATCTATCTATCTATCTATCTATATATATATATATCTATTTCGCTGTCTGTCTATCTGTCCAATTAATCGCTTAATGTCCTTCCTTTCCATCCATCACAATACCTCCATTTGTCTGTCTTCCTAATTATCCGCCAGCTCTGTAAACATCACACACATTGTTTCTTATAATGCCGACAGGCAGACAAATAGATAGATCAATTCAAAGATAGATACATACGAAAGAAAACATAGTAAATAAATATTTCACAAAGTACAACTGTTGTTTGTTTATTTGTTTGCTGAGTGTATGTGTGTGTGTGTGTGTGTGTGTGTGTGTGAGTGTGTGTTACACGGGCGACCACTTTTTCTCACACGAAAACATGCATGCTGTCTTTCTCACCATCCTAGTTTTTCCCATGCCGTCCAAAAACGACCAGAGAGTTTAGTAAGGCAATCACCGACATTGCAAAGCACAATAATAAACCCAGCTGTAACGACAATTCGGGTCTTCCACATATTTTTTTGGAATTCCCCCCCCCCTCGTTCTACGGACCAACCAGCCCCCTCCCTCCCCCCACTACGCCTTGGTTCCATGGAGAATCCTCATGGACGGGCAACATGTCAGAGGGTGGGGATAATTAAAAACAACTTATTTCTCTTCCTCCTCCCCCCCCACCACACCCAACTTTAATATTTTTTTTCGTATTTCTTTCTGGGACTTCAAGGAGACTTCACGTCTGATGATGACGTAGTTTCACGAGCTACTACTCATTTCATCCATAACACCGCCCTTTTCCGACTCCCCCGCCAGCCCCCCCCCCCCGTAACACCGTAACACGGAGTGACCCACTTTTTATCCCCCACTAGCCCACCAAATCCACACCTACATACATACGTACGACGCCGCTGCAGGTTGCTGCACCAGACTTTGGTTTGAAAACGAGGTTTGTTGTTTTGGAATTGTTCATGATACTTTTCTCTTTAACTTCGTTCATCCGTAAGTTTAAAAGCGGGCAACGTCTTCTTTCGAGAACTGGTTGAAGCAGCAGTGGACACTAGCAGACGTTGTGTTAAGGGCAGGCAACAGTGCGGATGAGGAGTGGGGGGAGGGGTGAGAGAGAGAGAGAGATAGAGAGAGAGAAAGAGAGAGAGAGAGAGAGAGAGTTGTTAGACATAGGTCAATTGAAGGTCATAAACTACAATGTCCAAGCTGATCAATTTAAATGAGCTGTGACGGAAGTTATCCTTTACTCACAGTGCATCATGGGATGTTGCAGTTTAAATTTTGTTTATTTGGTTTAACACAGAGATTTAGAAGAAAATAATTTCCCAATACCTATATAACCGTTTAACCCGTGTGTTTCCCTCAGGTAGTTTTCATATCGTGCGGTGTATGCGTTGTAACGCTGTCTCCCCTCTCAGGTAGTTTTCATATCGTGCGGTGTATGCGTTGTATATCATACATTTCTTTGCTGTTTCTGTTCATATGGTATTCTGTTCATGGCAATAAAGGCCACATGTTCTTTTCTATTGCAGTATTTCGTATATTTCTGTGTTATCCTTTCAGTCGAATTTCGTTCAGCCAGCTTCAGCAGGCTTTTCCACTTGTGTATATACATACATATATATATATGTGTGTGTGTGTGTGTGTGTGTGTGTATGTGTGTGTGTGTGTACCTGTTCTTAACTAATTGTTTGATACAGTGGCGAAAATAGCGTGGCGTCCGGGCGAAAATACCACCGCCATTCTTGAAAATTGAGCTAAAAGAACAAAGATGCCCGCCCACGGGCAAGGGCGAAAATAACTGTCCCTCATGGCTGGACGCCTCACCCTAGTTTCTACAATAGTTTGATACACTACTTTTTTTTATTTCTAAAACAAAGATTTCTTTAAAAAAAATAAGTCAATGACATATTCGCACGTGTCCCTACTACTTATCTCACTCAAAGTTCCATAACTCTGTTAATCATGTCTGACTGCTTGTCGTCCACATTGATCTGATGGTTAGCGTTGAAAGAGTTATCTTCCCTTGATGGTGTGTGTTTGTTTGTGTGTGTGTGTGTGTGTGGTACGCATGATGCTAGTAATTTATTGTCTCGTAGAATGTATTTATTATCTCCTCCCCCCCCCACCCCCCTGGATTCCCCCTAACAAATGACTCGACAGTCAGGAGATTTAGACTTCACTCTCTCGCCACATTTAAAGAAGTCGGAACCCACCCACCCCACCCACACCCTCAAAAAACACTGAACCCGATGGGAATTAGGCAAGGCGCCGTCAGTAAGACATTATGTGACTCTCCCCCACCCTCTAACGTCTCCACCCCCCCCCCCCCAAACCCCACCAAATCTTCCTATAGAGAAGGGGAAAAGAAAATTTACTTATATATATATAATATGGTGGGAAATAGGGAGCAGTGTTGGGTGGGGGGAGGTGGGTGAAGTAGTGGGGTACAATTAATACCCTGCAGAACTCCGTAAATTTATGGTAAGGGTTAGGGTTGTGGTTGGGGGTTTAGGGTTGTGTTTTAGAGCTGCGTTGACAACTCACTGGGTTAATTATTTGTTTGCTGTCACGATGGAAATAACGGGAGGACGGTGTGTGTGTGTGTGTGTATGTGTGTCAGGAAGAAGGGTGGGGTGGGGAGGTGGAGGTAAATAGGAAATAAAATGTGATAGCCTAATAAAGGGAATGGGGGGGGGAATAGAATACAATTTGTTGTTGAATTCTGACCAAGTGTGTATTCCAGTATATGGTGCCAACTAAACAAACTAGTCAGTGACGTAGGAAGTGACTAATAATAAAAAAAAATAAAGGCCTGTATTCACGGGGTTTTGTCTTTTTGGTAGCTACTTGTTACTTTGTACCCAGCAAGTATTTCTCATCAGCTAAAGTGGAGCCAGTGGAGAAGGTTCGCGGGGGCGGGGAGGGGGAGAGAGGGGGAGAGGGGGCGGGGGTATTTTATTGAGATAAAAGGAAAATTGTAAATGAATAGCTCATAACTATGTTGGTTAAAGTATTATTTACTGTTCAGATGTGTTGGTTTGTTTTAGAGTAAAAAGTGAAACACGTTATGACGTAATAATTGTAAAGTCCACTTTATTTCTTTTGCGTATTAAAATAGTTCATTGGTATAGAATTGTGTAGTTCCCACACTAGCGCATGTTTCCCCCACTATCTGATGTTTCCCCCACTAGCTGATATTTCCCTCACTAGCTGATGTTTCCCCCACTAGCCGATTTTTCCCCCACTAGCTGATATTTCCCCCACTAGCTGATGTTTCCCCCACTAGCTGATATTTCCCCCACTAGCTGATATTTCCCCCACTAGCTGATGTTTCCCCCACTAGCTGATATTTCCCCCACTAGCTGATGTTTCCCCCACTAGCTGATATTTCCCCCACTAGCTGATGTTTCCCCCACTAGCTGATATTTCCCCCCACTAGCTGATGTTTCCCCCCCACTAGCTGATGTTTCCCCCACTAGCTGATGTTTCCCCCTAGCATGTTTCCCCCACTAGCCATGTTTCCCCCACTAGCTGATATTTCCCCCACTAGCCGATGTTTCCCCCACTAGCTGATGTTTCCCCCACTAGCTGATATTTCCACTAGCTATGCCCCACTAGCTGATGTTTCCCCCACTAGCTGATGTTTCCCCCACTAGCTGATATTTCCCCCACTAGCTGATGTTTCCCCCACTAGCTGATGTTTCCCCCACTAGCTGATGTTTCCCCCACTAGCCGATGTTTCCCCCACTAGCTGATGTTTCCCCCACTAGCTGATATTTCCCCCACTAGCCGATGTTTCCCCCACTAGCCGATGTTTCCCCCACTAGCTGATATTTCTCCCACTAGCTGATATTTCCCCCACTAGCTGATGTTTCCCCCACTAGCTAATATTTCCCCCACTAGCTGATGTTTCCCCCACTAGCTAATATTTCCCCCACTAGCTGATGTTTCCCCCACTAGCTGATGTTTCCCCCACTAGCTGATATTTCCCCCACTATCTGATGTTTCCCCCACTATCTGATGTTTCCCCCACTAGCTGATGTTCTCCAACTAGCCCATGTTCCCACACCAGCTGCTGGACTTAATGTAAAAGCGTTCTAAAATTGTACATTAAAGCAAGTATACGTGTGTGTGTGTGTGTGGTCGGGGGGGGGCGGGGAGGGAGGGGAGAGAGAGAGAGGGCGGGAGGTGTGTCTCACCTGCGGCTGTTCATTCACTGCGGATGTGAGCGTTTAATTTTGTGACATGCTCTTATCTGGCAGACAGAATTAGCTTACTCCATTTTTATTTTTTAAAAGAACGTACAGTAAGTATAGCGTTCACCCACTCTTCACATAAATTGAATCTTTACCACTGCTGATGTAGCCTGTTACTGTAATGTCCTACTTTTCGTGCATGTCAAAAAAATGTTCTTGATCATTACAGATGCTTGAATTGACATTAGAGTTTTTCAATTATTAATGCCATTTTTATAAAGCGTTTTCAATTATTTTATTTTGCGATTTAGAGACGTGTGTAATTAGATTTTTTCAGTAAACGGGCTTTCTAATTTTTTACAAAAAATATATACATCAATAATTAGTTGAGAAATATTCGAATACAGAACAACACGCTGCGGACAAGATTTCCCTTCAATTCAATTTTTTTCATTTCTTAAGAAAGAACAAAAAAAATTTGTGCTGTACGTTTTACATTAAAACAACCTGAAGGGTGGATGTGTCCAGACCCGCCGAGAGGGGAGGGGGTAGGCGAGGGGGCAAATGCCCAGGGGGCCCGGCGAGTTTTTGAGGCCCGGACTGAGCTTGCCAATCAACTTTTGAAAATATTATTATCAGCACGGGGGGGGCGTCACAACCCTGCCCAGTGGCCCAAAATTTCTGTCGGTGGGCCTGGTTGTGTGTAGAGTTGGGACGGACCTCTGATTAATTTACTGTTCGATCTAAGCCAAAATGTTTTTTTTAGTGTTTTTCAAAGGGGGCTTAGTGGGATTCCCAAACGAAGCCAAGTTTTATTGGGTCTTTCTTTTGCGGGGTGGGGGGGGGGGAGGGGATGGGTACTGAGAAGGGGGGAAAGGGGAGATTTGGGGGGCGGGAGGGCAGGGGACTCTTTTGGTAGTATGCACCCTAGGAAATGGTCACACATAAGTCTGTCCAACAATGGTCACACATAAGTCTGTCCAACAAATGGTCACACATAAGTCTGTCCAACAAATGGTCACACATAAGTCTGTCCAACAAATGGTCACACATAAGTCTGTCCAACAAATGGTCACACATAAGTCTGTCCAACAAATGGTCACACATAAGTCTGTCCAACAAATGGTCACACATAAGTCTGTCCAACAAATGGTCACACATAAGTCTGTCCAACAAATGGTCACACATAAGTCTGTCCAACAAATGGTCACACATAAGTCTGTCCAACAAATGGTCACACATAAGTCTGTCCAACAAATGGTCACACATAAGTCTGTCCAACAAATGGTCACACATAAGTCTGTCCAACAAATGGTCACACATAAGTCTGTCCAACAAGAGGTCACACATAAGTCTGTCCAACAAATGGTCACACATAAGTCTGTCCAACAAATGGTCACACATAAGTCTGTCCAACAAATGGTCACACATAAGTCTGTCCAACAAATGGTCACACATAAGTCTGTCCAACAAATGGTCACACATAAGTCTGTCCAACAAATGGTCACACATAAGTCTGTCCAACAAATGGTCACACATAAGTCTGTCCAACAAATGGTCACACATAAGTCTGTCCAACAAATGGTCACACATAAGTCTGTCCAACAAATGGTCACACATAAGTCTGTCCAACAAGAGGTCATCCTCAAAAAGGGAGTTCCCTCGAAGACCTGATAAGGGAAGCACAGTTCCCTTTTAAGACCTGATAAGGGGGAACATTGCTCCCTTCAACACATGATATGAGAACAAAGTTCCCTTTTTAAGACCTGATAAGGGAAAAAGTTTCCTCCAAGACCTGATAAAGAGAACAGAGTTCCCTCTTAAGATCTGATAAGGGAACAGAGTTCCATTTAAGAGCTTTGCGCGTGTCCTCACGCCTAAACCTCGCTGCGTGCGTACAACAGAGCGGTGAAGTATATTTCACGGTAGGTCTATTTACTGTAAAACTGCGAAGAAATATTCTATTTTAAATTACACACCTGCACGGCCAATATCTTAAAAGGAACACAGCCGTGCACCGCCGTAAGCTTATATTTTGAGAAGCATTTGATAAAAACGCCCTACTTTGGTTCTATTCTGATGGGATATCGCACTGTATTCATCGACTTATATAGCTTAATAAGTGTTGAATAACTTCACTTGTATTGTATACTTTCACTTGTATTGTATACCATCACTTGTATTGTATACCTTCAATTGTATTGTGTAACTTTTACTTCTATTATTCCACCACCCATAATCCGACATGCCTATAAACAAAGATTGCTTTAACAATCTTATCTAAATAATTGCGTGTTTATTTAACCCACAGGATTAACAATGAAAGAATCCCAATTTATCTCCCTTGTATTTTTTTTCGGCTATTAATTAAATATTTATTCATTTTTTTTTTGTCAATAACTGTACAGAACCGTGGAACTCTTGTGTTTTGCTTTACTTATTTTTTTTTAAAATTATAAATGTTAACTTTTTCTGAATCATCTCAAATTATCGAACTGAGGTTAAAAGTTTAACAAAACAAGAAATCTAGATTTTAAAAAAAATCGAAATGAACAAAAAATTGTGAACTCCAATTGCGGTTGAGTTTTATACGGCTAGTAAATCTTTTTCCCCCCTCCATCTTTCCCAAAAATTAAAGTTGAAAAGTTTAAGACCTTAAAAAATAATAATAATAATAATAAGAGTAGGAATAACAAATTTTGTCTGACAGGTAACAAAAAATAACATTTATACGTAAATATTGTCCTACATATTTTTTTTTTGTGAGGAAGTCTTCAAGCTAAAATTTCACTCACCTAGGCAAAATTATTGGCTTGTCAATATTTAATTATTTGTTTACATAATGTCCAGAATGTGTTTGCCATATTAATGTCGAGCCTATTAATAAAGGAAGTGTTTATGTTAATTTCACGTCTGCTTTTCACATTCTAATAAGTGTGTTTAAGTTTGCTGCTTTTAATTTTTTCCCGTGTTTATTATTATTATTTTTTTTTTTAAACTTATGTTTGGATCTGCTCATCAGGAAACCAGGTTGTAGCTATCCTGAATAAGGACCACCGATAAGAAATAAGGTAAGCCAGGCTGTTATGGTATATACTGGATCAAAGACCCGGTACCCGGACCGGCGAGTGACTCCTTATAATTGAGTTGCATTCCTTTGACCATCTTTACAACTTTACATAATTTGCGCACTGCTTGGAATTCTCAAGACTATTTTTAGCCAAGCAAGAGTTCACTCCCCTTGAGTGAGACTATTTTTTAGCCGCGGATTATGTATTAGATGTGTGTGTGTGTGGTTTTGCTACTGCCATCTTGTGAATGGTGAAGCTTGCTATAAATAAGTGCAGATGTGTGGCTGGGCTTTCAAGAAGTCGATGTCTGCGTAGTTCACTTATATGTAGATTTGAAAACTGGTCATTGAAATCTAAATACTAAGATAATAATAAATAAGAGCAATAAACTTGATATCAGTTCTGACATGTCACAGCATGTAGATCGAATTCTGATCAGTAACTGATACGTCGATCTTGACAACAATAATTGAATATCTGGCCTCATTTTGTGAAAGTCTGATTATAACTAAGAGAATCTCTTATACATACACAGTGTATTACACACCACCAGCTCTGGACACATTTATGGACCTCGTGATATGGACACGTTTTAAGAACCCCTGCTGTAGAGACTCACTTTGGTTAACCCGACTCTAAGAGCACACTTTGAGATCCCCTTACTGTGAGTACTCTCTAAGAACCCCTGCTGTAGAGGCTTACTTTGGTTAACCCCACTCTAAAAGTACACTTTGAGATTCCCTTACTGTGAGTACTCTCTAAGAAACCCTGCTGTAGAGGCTTACTTTGGTTAACCCCACTCTAAAAGTACACTTTGAGATCCCCTTACTGTGGGTATTCTCTGAGAACCCCTGCCATAGAGACATAGTTCGGGACACATCAGTGCAAAATATCACAAGCGGCTAAATCAGCCATGGGCGAACTACGTCCCGCGGGTCAAATAAGGCCCGTCAGGCTTTTTTATCCGGGCCGCTGACGTTGACGTTCGATGATAATTTCATAAGAAAATTCCATCAATTCTGTTCAAATCCTCTCGTGACCCACTCTTTTTGTTTGTTTTTTTTTGAGAACCGCTGTAATATATATATCGTCCTCTTCATTTCTCTTCCCTCGCCATCTCAGCCAACAACACACGCGGGCGTGTTTGTGTTCCAACATTTCTTTCTTTTTTTAAAAAAAAAAAAAAAATAAAAACAATCTCTTGTCTCCACACTAACGGCCCGTCGCTCCAAACTTAATCCGCCCCCTCCCCTCCCGCCCTGCCCTCACCACCACCACCACCCCCCTTCCCCCGGCCCCCACTCTGCTCACCTTATGATAGACCTGATTATCATTCGCTCACTCTGATGGAAACCGTTAATCCCTGTAACATCTTTCTCTGATTTTTTTCAGCGAGTTTTTTTTTTTAACAAGTGCGTGTGTGGGTGTTGGTGGGAGGGTGGGGGTGGGGGGTGCATGGTGGCCCTCACACGATGATTTAATGGGGCCTCCTATGAAGGCAATTTTAAAGCAGTCTAGATTGACGGATGGGGAAAACATTTCGCCCGAGTGCCGGGGATTTAAAAACCTTCGTGGAGAAATCCATACAATTGTCATTCAAAATTGGATTTAGACTTGATTCGAAACAAAAATCTAGCAACACACACACACAAAAAAAACCTAGAAACTTTTGCCAGTAGAAACCTGAGTCTTAATCTGGGTGGAAGATTTGGTTATGTGCCTTTAAGTCATTGTGTATAGAGTAGATAAAGAATAAAAAAGGTGAGTTCACGCAAAAAAAAATTCACAATGTGTTCAACAATCTGTCAACATTTTTTGTGTATGTCCGTTAACATTATTTTGTGGGTAATTTGATAAATTTATCAGTGAGAGTGAGAGACAGAGAAAACAAATAGAGAGGGAGAAAGAGAGAGTGAGAGACAGATAGAGAGTGGGGGGGATTGATAGAGAGAGGAAGCAAAACAGAGAGAGTTAGAAAAAAGTAGAATTCAAAATCTGCCGCGACTTTGATTTCTTGTTTTGCTTGTTCAGTTGAATTAATAATTATCAGTTGCTTATTTGAGTGATTTTTTTTTTTGTCTGTAGAGGTAAACCTTCATTAGTTGAAATAAATGCGGTTAAGTTTTAGTTGAATAGTTAGTTTGGTCATTGGCGATATTTATTAATTAGCGAATAAGCAGGGAGGTCTATATTTGACGCAACATACGTGTGTGTGTGTGTGTGTGTGTGTGTGTGTGTGTGTGTGTGTGTGTGTGTGTGTGAAAGAGAAATAGAGAGAGAGAGAGAGAAAGAGAGACAGAAAGAGAGACAGAGAGAGACAGAGAGAGAAAGAGAGAGACAGAGAGAGAGAAAGAGAGACAGAAAGAGAGAAAGAGAGACAGAGAGAGAGAGACAGAGAGAGAGAGAGAGAAAGAGAGACAGAGAGAGAGAGAGAGAGAAAGAATGTTCCCTTGCGAGCGCCGCCTTCTCTCTCTCTCTCTCTCTCTCTGTCTCTCTGTTCTCTCTCTCTCTCTACACCGAAAACAATGAATGCATCTACAGTTGTACATGTGTTTGTATGTATGTGTATGTATGTGTGTATGTGTGTGCGTTTCCTGATCAAAGACGAGCCCGGGTGAACCCTACAAAATCTCTAATAAATCACGGCTAGTGTCCGTGGAAGGGTGTGATGATTGGCGGAGTTGGGGGGGGGGGGGGTGAGGGGGGGAGAGTAAAGCACACACGCACGCACGCACACACACACACATACAAATGGCTGAAGACGTGCGCCAAGTCAATTAGCCAATAAGATCATTTGTCTATGTACTGCGCACTGCTGCAGTTTTTGTCTCAAATGTAAACAAGATGTTCCACTTAAACATTTCTTGCACACACGCATGCACACACACACACACACACACACACACACACACACACATACTTGCACAATAAAATATACTCACTCAAACACGCACATAAACACACACACGCACACACACACACACGAGCAGGGGGCTAATGATCGCGCACAAACGTTCGTCCATATCTCTCTTCTCTTCTCTTCCGTATCTAATTGCCCGGGGGGTGCTGAAGAGTCGTAAACAACAATTGAGATTTGTCCCCCCCTCCCCTTTCCCCACCCCCACCCCCCGAGGGTGCTTTTGATGTCCTGTGAATTACTTGACAAAAGATAACATAGAATGTAAGAGACGGGGCGGGGGGGGGGAATGGAGATGTGAAGGGGATCAGACGATGAGAGGGGCCTTGAAAGGGGATGAGCCATTTTCTCTTGCTCACCTCTAAGTAGGTTACGGTACTTATTGTGATGAAGGAGGGGTCTCGCTCAAATGTTTGTTTGGTTCTAGCGAGGACCTCCTTGAGATAGGACGTACACGCACCCCCCCCCCCCGCCCCATGGTCCTTTTGTCAATGTCCGGTGAGTCTTATATATATATATATATATATATATATATATATAGACAAATCTGCCAACGTACCAATGTACCAGTTATTCAAACTTTAAAGATTGAAACCAGCAAAACATATGGAATGTTTACAGTTAATACATATTGTTACCATCCCAGCAATACGTTCCAGCCCCCAAATCCCTCACCCCCCTGTTACCATCCCAGCAATACGTTCCAGCCCCCAAATCCCTCACCCCCCTGTTACCATCCCAGCAATACGTTCCAGCCCCCAAATCCCTCACCCCCCTGTTACCATCCCAGCAATACGTTCCAGCCCCCAAATCCCTCACCCCCCTGTTACCATCCCAGCAATACGTTCCAGCCCCCAAATCCCTCACCCCCCTGTTACCATCCCAGCAATACGTTCCAGCCCCCAAATCCCTCACCCCCCTGTTACCATCCCAGCAATACGTTCCAGCCCCCAAATCCCTCACCCCCCTGTTACCATCCCAGCAATACGTTCCAGCCCCCCAAATCCCTCACCCCCCTGTTACCATCCCAGCAATACGTTCCAGCCCCCAAATCCCTCACCCCCCTGTTACCATCCCACGCAATACGTTCCAGCCCCCAAATCCCTCACCCCCCTGTTACCATCCCAGCAATACGTTCCAGCCCCCAAATCCCTCACCCCCCCTGTTACCATCCCAGCAATACGTTCCAGCCCCCAAATCCCTCACCCCCCCTGTTACCATCCCAGCAATACGTTCCAGCCCCAAATCCCTCACCCCCCCCTGTTACCATCCCAGCAATACGTTCCAGCCCCCCAAATCCCTCACCCCCCTGTTACCATCCCAGCAATACGTTCCAGCCCCCAAATCCCTCCACCCCCCCCTGTTACCATCCCAGCAATACGTTCCAGCCCCCAAATCCCTCACCCCCCTGTTACCATCCCAGCAATACGTTCCAGCCCCCAAATCCCTCACCCCCCCCTGTTACCATCCCAGCAATACATCCTCCCCATCCCTTCCCCCCCCCCCCCCATAATTCAGAGCGGTGGTGAAGTAAATGTAAACATTTGAATTCTATTAAACTTACAAGTAATACTTCAAATAAATCTGGCGTATTTATAAGATAATTTTTTTTTTAAATGCAGTATGTCCCCACGTACACATTTCTAGTGGTGGCTTTGAATGAGTTGAATGAGATGATGAGGTGGATGGGGAACTTTTAGTGCGGTAAAGTTAGAAGCTGAAGTTTTTTAGAGTTCTGGAGTTGTAAAATATGGCGCTGGAGTTTTTCTTTTTTTTTAATTGATGTATTTCCTTATTCGCCTACCGTCGACAACGTTATATTTTCAGTTCATACCGTTCTCTGTCAGACAGCGTAAACAACCCACAAATAACGTTTTTTTTTTTTTCCTTTTTTAGAAATAACGTGTGTGGGTGGTTTTCTTAGTTTGTAGGGCGGAGAAGGGGAGAAAATGCTGGAAAGGGATTTATGGAAGGGAAGGGCATTGTGTTCGTTTGGAAGCTGGCGTGGGGGGAGGGGGGGAGGGGTGCATCAGAGGGGGAGGAAACTTAAGATGCGCAAATATTTGTCTTTATTTGTTGATTTATCCCCCCATTTCTCAACAAAATGACCCGTTGGGTATTTTTTTTCCTCTTTTTTCCCCCCCTCCTCTTCGGGATAGTTATGGCCCGACTCTGCCTTTCGTGGCATTCCCCTACACCCCCTTTCCCCCACCCCATCCTCACCGCAGTCATTGATTTGCACACCTGACGCTGGCGCACATGCGCAGTAGCCCTTGACGGCGGGCACGGGCCAGCGATAACACGTCAAATTAGCGCGGCCCACGTGCGGTGCGCGGCATCTTCCCCTCTCTCTCCCCCCTCCACACACACACACCCCACCCTCTACCATCTCTTAAAAAAAAACTTCTTAGTGGTATATAACAGAGTAGGCAAAATAAATTATTCATCTGGGTTTTTTTTTTATCTGCATACAAATAAGAACAAAAAAAAAAAACCCATCCTCTCTCTCTCTCTCTCTCAATACCGTTTTTTTTAATTTTATTTGTTTCGGTTTCGGGTTTTTTTTTATGCCTTCTGCCAAGCAGACGAGACAGAATATACAGTAGACACGGAGCGACATGTGCTTTGGCGGTTGTAAGGGACTTGTATGGAACGAGTCATTTCAACTGTTTTCCCTTGCCTTAGACTGAAAAGGTGGTGGGGGGGGGGGGCTTAGAAGGGCACGGTTCCTGTAGGTACTCAGCAAAGTTTTACAACTCCACACAAAAGTAAATGCAACAAACAAACAAAAAATTTAAAAGTTGGATATATAAGTTCTCGGGTGTGTTTTTTAGTGTATTTTTTTTGTTAGTTGCTGGGTTTTTTTTCTCTAACCATGTCAACCAGAAAGTTTTTTGTTTTGAAGTCTGTAAAATGTCTTCTGAAATGTCTGTGTAATGATTCCTGGATTCAACAGCCATGCCATCCGTTGTTAATTATCGTATCTTCTCTTTTGATGATTCAAAGTTTTGGCGCAATTTTACTTTTTTTTTTGTTTGTTTTTCTTTAAAAAAAAAAAGAAAGAGAGAGAAAAGCTTGACGCCTGTTTGGTAAATTTACGATTTTATCTCAAAACATTTACAGAGCGTAAAGCTAACACGTGACTGTCAATTTTAGTACTTTGTTTTCCTTTACATTAGCGGTCTGAAAAGAGTTTTGATTTTAGAATAATCAATTCTACCTTCTGATTCCTAATTGAGGGCGGATGGTCAAATGGGGGGGGGGGGTCCAAGGCATTGATTATCGATCAGAACTAAATGAGATTGTTTTCAAGGTCAAAAATAAAATTAGGTCGATATACACCCTTTCCAGATTTAGACGGGTACTTCTAGATATCTGTTGTGGAAGTAAAACCGGACTGGGGCACTACGCTAGCCATACATTCCCCCCCCAAAAAAAAAAAATTAGCGAAAAATAGATCAATAAACAGACAAACGATGACATCTCATTGGCCCCGATGGTCTAATGGGGGCTTGTTGAACTCTCGATAACTTAAACTCTGCACAAAGGATATAAAAGCGCCGCGGGTGCAAGTAATATTGGGCCCCCGCGCCCCAAATTAAACCTAATTACTATTTTAAGGTCGTCATGGCGGGGGGAGGGCGGTCGTCTCCAGTGTCGTCTTTTTATTTAGTCGTTCGGGGGTTGGGGGAGGGCGCCGCGACGTTGGAGGCCCATTGGGAAATATTTTTTTTCTAAGATCGTGTTCCATTATCGAATGTGTCGGTGAGAACTCAATAACAAATTGAGCAATGATAGTGTCACGTGTTGATGATTTTATTTTAGACCCCGGTGCTTAAAAAAAAACGAATAGTTGGTGCTTAAATAACGGGTGTGCCGCAAGGGGGTGTGACTCCCCCACCCCTCCCCTTTCCCATCCATTTATACCAGTGATTACTTTTGATCGAAAAAAAAATTTTTTAATAATTATTGCATTATAGTGAGTTTAAGATCTTAAGTGTGTGTTTCTGTGTTTCCGTGTGTGTGTTTACGTTTGAGGTGTGCGTTTATGTGTGTGTGTGTGTACATGTGTGTGTGTGTGTGTGTGAGTGATACCGCAGTAAAGATCTATCTATCTATCTATCTATCTATCTATCTATCTATCTATCTATCTATCTATCTATCTATTTATCTATCTGTCTGTCTGTCTGTCTGTCTGTCTGTCTGTCTGTCTGTCTGTCTATCTATCTATCTATCTCTCTCTCTCTCTCTCTCTCTATATATATATATATATATATATATATATATATATATATATATATATATATATGTCTATTAGTCTATCTATCTATATGTCTATCTATCTGTCTGTCTATCTATCTTTCTGTCTACATATCTATCTGTCTATTTGTATGTCTATATGTCTGTCTGTCTTTCTGTCTATATATCTATATGTCTGTCTGTCTTTCTGTCTATATATCTATATGTCTGTCTGTCTGCCTACCTAATGATACCTACTTCTCTTTTACTTTTATATCACTCTGAGCTGTAAGCAGCAAACTCGTTTCCTTCCCCCATATTTTTATTTTTACCAGACCGGATATTGACTGTACTAAAATTAAATAAAACTTTAAAAAAATGGAATTAAATTTTGACTTTTTTTTTCAAAGTTAATTATCTGGCGGATAATACTTTTTAAGCGCAGTACGTTTTAGATAAAATCGATATGTATTATAAAAAGAGATATTGCGTTTTCATGATTTGTTTTAAACTATAAGACTTGTTACGTTTATTCTTTAAAAAAAAAAAAAAAACAATTTAAAAAAAAAAGTCATCGATCCTTATGTCCCCCTCCCCGACCCCACCTCAAAAATAACGCCCCTGCCTACAGCCCCGTAGCGTGAAAATTTTACAACAGGGGGCAGGCATTCTACAGCATGGGGCAGGCCAATAGCATGGGAGGGCGGCAGGAAATAATTGTTACTAAGTAGAGAAAACAAGCAGAGAGGGCCAGACAAAACGCAGGGGGAGGGTTCCGGTCCCCCCCAACCACTCACGCTACGGACCTGCGTGCCTAACTGCATTTACGAAATTGTTCCCATTCCTTTAAATTTTTCAAAACATTCTCTTGCCGTTCGACTCAAATATTTACCCAAAAACATGGACCCTTCATTTAGATTCACCGCCCTCCGACAAGAGCGAAAAATAAAAAAAATGGAAAAAAAAATAACAAACTTAAAAGCTTGGTTTTTTTATTTTTTTTAATTTTTACGTACCAGTGTCTGAATGGGAATTAAACCAAGCATAGAAACTTTGTTCGACATAGGAACGCTCTTTGAGTGTAACAATCTCCTGCAGGCTCGGTGTCGCCAATCCCTGAACAGGTGCATGTCAGTAGCCTCACGAGACAGGTTTCCTTTTTTTTTTTAACTCGCTCTCGCGTATACTACTCTCGTGGTGAGTACAGGTCATACCACACCGCTAACTCACTCTTAAAGTAACCATGAAAATAAAATATATATTACCGCTTATTTTACTCCGTTCTGGGTTTTTACTTTTTTTCTTTTAAAAATAAGATTTGGAGATATGTATGTATATAAATAAAAATAAAAAAAAATGATTTGCTGAAAAGTCTGCCCATGGGGTGGGGAGAGAGGGGGGAGGGGGGTACACTAAAAGATCCTCCAGGGAAGTAATTACTAAGATCAACCCACCGTGCTCGTCAAACCTTGTTTTTTAAGGAGTTTGGGGGGTGGGGCATGGAGGGAGGGTGGGGGGGGGGGTAAAGCAAATATTTGTTGATCCATCTTTCGAATTAAAGCGATCTTCTTGGCAGCTCGTCGGGGTAAATGACTCAACTTTGTCAGATATGCCAAAAATTTTATGTGTGATGTTGAGAAGGGAATAGAGAGAGAGAGAGAGAGAGAGAGAGAGAGAGAGAGAGAGAGAGTGGTGGGTGGGGTGGTGGTATAAAAGAGCGAGTGGTAGGGTGGAAGGTAAAGACGACGAAATGATGGCAGTAGAAAGGGAAGAGAGGGAGGTGGGTGCTGATGATGATGATGATGGTGATGATGGTGATGATGATGGTGATGATGTTGATGATGGTGATGATGATGATGGTGATGATGGTGATGATGATGATGATGGTGATGATGGTGATGATGGTGATGGTGATGATGGTGATGATGGTGATGGTGATGATGGTGATGGTGATGATGGTGATAATGGTGATGATGGTGATGATGATGGTGATGATGATGAGGGTGATGATGATGATGATGGTGATGATGGTGATGATGATGATGATGATGATGATGATGGTGATGGTGATGATGATGATGATGATGATGATGATGATGGTGATGGGGATGATGGTGATGATGGTGATGATGATGATGATGATGATGATGGTGATGGTGATGATAATTACTGAATTATTGTTGCTGTTCTTTGTAAAAAAAATAAATAAATAAATAAATCACTTGTTCTTCAAAACGAGGTAAATGGAGTTAATTGATTGTTATTTTTAATGCAGGGCTGCTGGCTTTCATTTCACGGCAGTGTAAGTCAATAGAAATGGTAAGTAGGAAAATATGTCCGCCGGAGTCATTATAATATTTACATAAATAAACAAAAAAAAGGGAAATAAGCAACAAAAAAAATATGCCCCACACCCCCTTCTTTCCCCTCCCCTCCCAACACTCCCCCAACACTAAATCAACCACGAGGTCATAGGTCAACAAGAGTCAGAGGGTGCGCTGCATATAGATGAGCCCGTGCCGGCTGTTATTGTTTTCAAACGGACAGTTAAACGGTCGTTGGAGGAACAGCTTACTGACAGAATGATGACAGACTGTTTGACGACTGATAAACAGTCATGCAGACAGGCAGGAGACAGATTCATTGCATGAACAGGCCCGTCTATAAATGTCAGACAACGACTTGAAAGACAATTTGCTTCCCCTTCAGTTAATGCCGCATACTTATTTAAAATGCAGTTCGTACTCGTACGTTTATGCGTTGTCGGGGGCCCCACACTTTTAGAGTTACCCGAGGGCCCCTTGGCAAAAGTTCATAATAGGGCCCTCTTAGAACCAGATTATGTATAAGTTAATGCTGTGGGTTGCAAATAACATCGATCATTCGGAACAGCTAAACACCAATTATAACTGTTTATTAACTGATTAAATACGTAACTGACGAAGTGAAGAATTTTGGCTGACGGTTTGAGGGCCCATAACTCATAGATCGATATACTTGATATTTGGTTGAATGATATTTATTGGACGATTATTGATAATAAACAGGATAGGTTTCTGAAAGACCCGACATCAGGCCCGTAGCGTGCGGGGGGTCATGGGGGCCGGCCCCCCCCCCTGCGTTTTGTCCGCCCCCCTGCTTATTTGTTCTAGTTAGTAAAATGCCATTACCTGCCCCCCGCCCTGTAGAATGCCTGGCCCCCTGCTGTAGAATTTTCACGCTACGGGGCTGACCGAGATACTGCAGTATGTTGTAACTGACTGTCAAATAAATGACAAACTGGCATACTGACCGATTAACTGACAGATAATCTTTTTACTACGTGGTTGAGAAATGAAATGAATAGTATTCAAACAATCAATATGTAATGTTAACATTGAATAATATTAGTACAAAAAAAAAATAACAAAAAAAAAAAAAACAATAATACTTGGATGGGAGAATCATGGTATATCATTAAGTTTGAATCCCTTTCATAGTCACACACACACACACACACACACACAAGCGTGAACACTAGCACACAAGCATACACAAACAATCACGCAGACGTCGTTCATCGTTTTACTTTGCCTCAAATCACGCCCCCCCCCCCTCTTACTCTGACCACAAGCACCAATCAATTGCTTTTATTTTTTTAATTTTTAGAATCGATTATTGATCACAAAGAGATTCCCGGAGATCGGGGT
Organism: Bulinus truncatus; assembly: GCA_021962125.1. Classification (NCBI taxonomy): domain Eukaryota; kingdom Metazoa; phylum Mollusca; class Gastropoda; family Planorbidae; genus Bulinus; species Bulinus truncatus. The sequence goes on from JAGDYQ010000315.1 coordinate 171,995, forward strand.
CCCTGTATGTATTCTGGCTGATCCCTCCTACCCTCCCCCCACCTCCTTGCGACAGCCCTTGTCAATTTTCAAATAATAACAGCAGCACACTGACCAGTGAGTCCACTACTAACCAGTGAGTTCACTACTGACCATCAGTGAGTCCACTACTGACCATCAGTACGTAAACTCCCCTACAGCCACGTGTGGCACGGACTGAATACTGTCTGCGCACTAAGACTCTTGCGCATTAAGACGTCACGCTCAATTATCAAACAAAGTATTTGACCTGCATATCGAAGTCTATGCAAACATTCAGTATTAATGATAACTTCATTACGCTAAACATGAGTTGAACAAAAACTTTGAACAATTCAAAGTCTATTACGTAATTATATAGCTCTAAAAATGACATTGATACCGTACAATGTATTTTATTTCTAAAAGTAACAAGAAGATAAAGGAAATCGTTTCATTTGCTCGAACTGGTTGTTTTAAAGAAATATTGCAAGGTGTAAACTTATCATTAAGGAAAAAAATTGGGAAAATATATGGGCCAGTAAAGTACAATAACTATTAGAGAAGTAGAAAAAAAATTCAGAATTATGCGAAGAACCAAATATAACGGCTGAAATCAAAATGAAAAGATTGGCGTGGGTAGGGCCAGCCCCGTAGCGTGAAAATTTTTCAGCAGGGGCCAGGACATACATTTTACTAAGAAGAGCAAACAAGCAGAGGGGAGCCAGACAAAACGCAGGCGGGGGCGGCCCCGCTGCCCTCCGCACGCTACGGGCCTGGGTAGGGCATATAGAAAGAATGGAAAACAACAGAGGTACAAAGGCAATATATATTAGGCAACACCCAATGAGAAAAGGCCTAAAGGCAGACCAAGATGTTTGGAGGAAGTGGAGAAACACCTCAAAGCCATAGGAGTGAGAGAGTGGAGGATGAAGACCATGGATCGGGAAAAGTGGAGAAGAGTAGTATGGCAGGCCAGGGCCCTAAATGGGCTGTACGGCCAAAGGAAGAAGAAGAAGAAACTCATATTTTTTTTTATTTGCTTATTATGCACAATACAAAACCAAATTATTTTTTTTTCTTAGTAAAATGGTATTTTACATTCATGTTTGTCCACTGAATTTCATTTAAAGACATTGTAAACGCATAATCTCCGGGGTACGAAAATAGACTTCGAAATTGAAAAAATAACATATTAAAAATTGAGGATCAGTTTGTGTGGCTTGCTAGCACAATGGGTTACTCGCTTGGCCGTGACTCAATTTTGGCCGAATATGTGTGGGTTCGATTCCTGTCAAAGAAATTTTTTTTTTTTCAATTTTTTTTTCCGAATAATAGATACTAATTTAGCGCAATTTTTTTTGTTTTATTCGTCCGACTTTATTAACTAAAAGGATACATTTTGAAAAAAAAGAGTTAGGGATAGGGGGTTAGGGTTATGGTTAGCATCATATCGCTAAAAAATACGCACATCTTTTTTCGTATCCGTAGCCACTGAGTATTGTAAATAATCGCCTGTGATAATTAAGTCGACATGGGTGTTTCTAAATGCCTACATTCTTTCACGAAACAAAGCTTAGAACTAAAATAGAATTTAAAAAAAAAATAGTGAAGGTCGTAAAGTGGGTTTAAAAATGTAATTACAAATTTCCATCCAGACCAACATAGAAAACTGCAGGACCGTCCCAAAAAAAAAAAAGATTTGAAATGATTTACAATGTATCTACTTAAACGTTCAATATCAAATGGACAATTTACGTAGCTGATAAATGAAATCGATATGGCAATATGTTTAATATATGTCCACCCCCCCCCCCCGCCGGGCCAAATTTTTCAATCGTTGATGTGTTTATATTTTAGTTATCCTACTTCATTCACTGGACTCTGTGACGTAAACACAAAGAGACACGATGCTGACCCCCACCCCCCACCGGTGACCTTGTGTAATCAATCAAGCTAATGAGGTCAGGTCGGCAACGCCTCCATTTTTCTCCGAATCCGGTTTCACTCCCGGGGCGTGCTGTGATCGCCCTCTGAGTTCTCTCTTCCTCCCTCCTCACTCCTCCTCCACCACCACTCAACCAAACTCTTTTAACACGTTGTCACCGGGGGTTAAACCGGGCCCGGGGGGAAGGGATAGAATCCAAGCCCTCGCGGGTTAAACCCTGAGACAACATACTTAATGCCGCAGCAGCAGCAGCAGCACCACCAGACTGGGGGGTCGCTCCAGTGAGATCCCTCAAAAAGTTCCTCCACAGATTCGACCTTCACGGCCAGGGATAAAGAGCTGAAGATCAAATGAAATAACCCTGAATGCTGGTGATGATTTCGGCGAATGCCATGAAATCAATTTGAGAACGGCACACGGCCAAACAAAAAAAAAGGATGCTCTCATCTGTAATGTAGCAGGGGCGTATGAGACTGATCACTGCTGCCATCTCAAAATGTGGGCCGATTGCGAGTAATACAGCTGACTTTTATAAAAAGTCACTAAGCTATACGGTATAGTACAATAAGATATATATTATTGTACAATAAGCTTTATAGTATGGTAAACTAAGCTATATAATGTATGTACTATGCTATATAGTGTAGTTATAGGGGGGGGGGGGGGGGGACTGAGCTATATAGTATAATTATACTGAGCTATATAGAATAGTTATACTGAGCTATATAGTATAGTTATACTGAGCTATATAGTATAGTTATACAGAGCTTTATAGTATAGTTATACTGAGCTATATAGAATAGTTATACTGAGCTATATAATATAGTTATACTGAGCTATATAGTATAGTTATACTGAGCTATATAGAATAGTTATACTGAGCTATATTGTATGGTTATACTAAGCTATATAGTATAGTTATACTGAGCTATATAGTATAGTTATACTGAGCTATATAGTATAGTTATACTGAGCTATATAGAATAGTTATACTGAGCTATATAGAATAGTTATACTGAGCTTTAAAGTATAGTTATACTGAGCTATATAGTATAGTTATACTGAGCAATATAGTATAGTTATACTTAGCTATATAGTAAAGTTATACTGAGCTATATAGTAAAGTTATACTGAGCTATATAGAATAGTTATACTGAGCTATATAGTATAGTTATACTGAGCTATATAGTATAGTTATACTGAGCTATATTGTATAGTTTTAATGATCAATGTTTAATGGCACCCTGTTTTCTAGAAAGAAGAATTTTCAGTGTTGGCGCTAAAAACTCGGGGGCCCTGTCTTAAACAAGTCATGAGGGCCCCCTGCTAAAAAAAATAACTTAATTTTAGGCTCTAAGTTGGGTGACATTGCGAAACTGCACCTCAAGCCCCACGGGGGTCATATGTTGACACCATTAGCTCTGTCTACTTATATAGGTCATTAAGACTCTTTAAGAAGATGTGGGGGGGGGGGTAAGGAGTGAGGGAGGTAGGGAGAGAGAGAGAGAGAGAGAGAGAGAGAGAGAGAGAGAGAGAGAGAGAGATGACTAGATAAAAGATAAGTAAGCTTTATGACGGGCGGAAAGATTGGTGTGAAAGTATAGATGTATTGATTGATAGGTGTATAGTTAGTAGTGGATGGATGAGATGGATGGATGGATAGATAGATAGATAGATAGATAGATAGATAGATAGATAGATAGATAGATAAACTGATATATATATATATATATAGATAGATAGACAGATAGATAGATAGATAGATAGATAGATAGATAGATAGATAGATAGATAGATAGATAGATAGATAGATAGATAGATAGATAGATAGATAGATAGATAGATAGATAGATAGATAGATAGATAGATAGATAGATAGATAGATAGATGAATTAATGTATGAACGGATGGATGGATGAATAGATTAGATAGATTAGATAGGTTAGGTAGAATGGATAGATATTCCCACAATGCCATCCATCTGTCAACTAAACGAGGCTGCCATTTTGTCCTGGTTGGTCTACTATGCACGATGACGACGAGTCAGCGTTAAATGACATCAGACCGGTCATCTAAAGTCTGAACAAACAGTTAATTGGGCGGGCCCTTCGTCACATTTCAAATACTCCCCGACACCCCGACACCCTTCTTTCCGTTCAGTCCGGGTGTGGATCAAGAGTGATGAATCTGTCCGGCAATGAAGACCACGTTTGATGACCACAGATGATGCAGAAGGACCGTAGATTTGCATAATGAAAGCACCAGTAAACGTCAAAATCAGACACACGCCCCCACCCGCACCCAACCCACTACTCTACGGCCCTTAAAAAAAAAAGAGGTGCAGATGTTTTGAATTTGTGACCTGGATCATCCTTTTGAATCTTTTGACGTCTCGCCTCACATTTACTTAAGAGTTGAACACTGATTCGAATCATGATTCTTCCCCCCCCCTTTCCCCCCCCCCCACCCACCCACTACCTTCTGTCTAGTTTGAAATATCGACAAGAGTTGAATCATTTAATCCCCAACCACACACACACACAAGCAGAGCGTCTGCCGACACTATACCCTCACACACCCCCACCCCCTCCCTTGTTCAAATAGTGTACCACAATAAAATATCAATTGTGCTGGCTCTAGCGGAAGTTATAAAGCGACAGAGAGAGATTTCTGGGATCGGTCGGTCGTTACAATGGAGATGGTGGGTGTGGCGTGGCTTTAAAAAAAAAAAAGACTGGACAATGAGTTGACAATGGTTGGTCATTTTGGATGTCGCAGGATTATAAAATACAGGCGTGAGTTTTAAAAAGTGACTGTCCTCGTTCATGTCCCTTCCATCGCCCCCCCCACCCCACCCTCCCTCCTTTTTTTTTGTTCATTCATAGCAAGTGCAAACATCGTAGTTGTGTTGATTTTTGTTGTGTTTTCGCGAACGCTTGACTCACACACTAAACAAAACAGAAATGTTTGCTCAACACGATTTATACCGCTTTGCGCCTTGCTCGTGGGTTTTTTTTTTTGTCTCTGGTCCAGGGGGGGGGTAGTTATTGTCCCCCCCTCACCCCCCCCCTCCATGTCCGGTTGACTTCTGCTGAACGCCTGGCACTTAGTCCCGCAGACGTGAGCTGAATAGGGGTTGGTTGTGATGGGCGAATAGAAAAACAGGATTCAAGTCAAAATACAAGTTTCGTACAATAGTTGGAGTATTGAGGAAAGCATTAAAAAAGAGAAGTCTCCAAACCAAACAGATAATAAAGAAACAAAGCTTGTATTTTATTGAAGTAGTTCAAACATGCTTTGCTTTTTATGAGTTTTATTAGGTTTATGTTTTTTTTCGTGTGAAGGTGTTAAAAAGAATTAGTTTGTATTTCTCACGTTTCTAAAGTAACGTGCATGTTTGGATTCAATGAATTTATGACTTTCACCTTGTCAGTGGTTTTTATACAATTATTTACTTTTCTAAAATTTGTTATTCTTGTTCAATCTTTTTGGTCAGATAAAACGCCAGAGAACTAGGTAGTGGAAGGTGTAAATCAAGACTGACCTTTGTTTAGTTTGAATTCAAACGTTGACTGGATTAGGGTTAGGGTTTAAATCTAGTGTTTACTTCATCGGTATTTTATGATCGGAGGAGAATTGCTGGTGTCTGGTTGACATTATTATCACTGTGTCATTTTGAAATATGTTTGGTCTTCTTCATTGAAGAAGATGAAGTGTAGAATTCACCTGTTTCTGTAGCCAGGGCATATGAAGGGAATTGTGTGTGGTAAGCACAAAGCCCATCCGCCTTTACTTCCCTAAATTAAGACAGGTACCCATTTAAAGATAGGAGGACTTGGAAGACTTTTAACTGATTTTCGCTAGGGCCAAAAATCCCTTGGTTCTCACCGAGGATCGAACCCGGAACTATCAGACAGAGCGCTGTACACCGCTCGGCCAGCTGTCCCTTCATTTATAGATAATATTCATGGTACTGTTTTTACTAAGATAGTGACTTTCTTTCTAGGCTGTCTATTATCTAAAATCAACAATCGATAATTTACTTTCATTTTTTTTGTTTCTCCTTGTTTAACTTCCGTTTTAAGGATGTGTTACCGTAAAACAGCCAAAAGTATGACACATGAGATTTTGTTCTTGTACAACTTCAGTTTTAAAGATGTGTTACCGTAAAACAGCTGAATGTATGACACATGAGATTTTGTTCTTGTACAACTTCAGTTTTAAAGATGTGTTACCGTAAAACAGCTGAATGTATGACACATGAGATTTTGTTCTTGTACAACTTCAGTTTTAAAGATGTGTTACCGTAAAACAGCCAAAAGTATGACACTTTAGGAAAAAGGTCAGTCCAACAACGAACGGCCGTCGGGAAATTCTCATCACCAGGTACAGGATACCGGTCGTAAACTAGTTTTTTTCTTTTTTTTTTAGTGTCGTCCACTTACACAGTTGCGTTGACCGCGATGGGCCGGTTGGTAACCACAACTAGCACGTGGCAGGAGGGGCGCAGAGGGGGGTGGGGGTGGTGGCGTCGCTTGGTGGACACCTCGATAGCATATTCTGACACCACATCTGTCAGGCTTTACAACTGTATAATTTTTTTTTGTTGTTCTTAGGAAGGGGGGGGGGAGGGGGTTAGAAGGGGTGAGTGGGGGCGGTGGGTACCTGAACGACAACTGCGTCCGAGTGGGCGACTGAACGACAACTGCGTCCAAACATTACATGACAGATTTCATACCGGTAAGCCCAGAGTCATGTGCTGAATACAAAACCCAGAAACAAGAGATGAACAAGTCAAGTCTTATTTTTACACACTTTTTTTTTCCCCTCCCTTATTGTTTCTGTTTTTTTTCTAGCCCACTTCTTAAATCCCTTACCCCCCCCCCCCACCCCAGGGGCCTTCCAAAGAGCAATATTGGTTCCCAGTTAAAAAAAAAAGTTTAATGATAGTGTATGACGTTTCACATCAAAGAAAGATACAAATGCTTTAATAAACAACGCCCCACCACCCCCTGCTCCTCAATTTTTAGATCCGTTCTCATAAATTTTGGGGGCCGGTACATTAGCTTTGGGTCCCTCGGCAAAAAAGGCCAGTTGTGGCCCTTTGAGCATCTAATTTTTAAAGGTTTAACATTTCAATGGACCTTTTGGCGATGGAGGTACACATCGGTCAACTACTTTGTCCATCTCAAAAAAAAAACATATCAGCCCTTACTCATGCCGCCCCCCCCCCCAATAAAGGGCAGAGGGGTGTAAAGACGTGAGGATAACAATAATATTTTAAAGTGTGTCGAGTAGCGTACAAGTTTGAGGACCGCCGATGTAGATGTGTGCCATGAGAAAGTGGAAGTAGGGGGAAAGGTTATGGGTCGACAGAAGCTGGACATCCCATAAACCAGAGAAATTGTTAGTCTCTTTGGTTGGAGGGGAGGCCAGGAGCGGTGATGAGGTTCAACATGCTTGCGCTTTACATGGTCTTTTGTCATGTGACTTGTATTAGGCTCAGAATACATGCACTTTACATGGTCTTTTGTCATGCGACTTGCATTAGGCTCAGAATACATGCACTTTACATTGGTCTTTTGTCATGTGACTTGTATTAGGCTCAGAATACATGCACTTTACATGGTCTTTTGTCGACATGCGACTTGCATCAGGCTCAGAATACATGCACTTTACATGGTCTTTTGTCATGTGACTTGTATTAGGCTCAGAATACATGCACTTTACATGGTCTTTTGTCATGCGACTTGCATTAGGCTCAGAATACATGCACTTTACATGGTCTTTTGTCATGTGACTTGTATTAGGCTCAGAATACATGCACTTTACATGGTCTTTTGTCATGCGACTTGCATTAGGCTCAGAATACATGCACTTTACATGGTCTTTTGTCATGTGACTTGTATTAGGCTCCATGTGCAATACCCATCCACTTTACATGGTCTTTTGTTTGCCACGACTTGCATTAGGCTCAGAATGCACTTTACATGATCTTTTGTCGTGCAGCTTGCATTAGGCTCAAGAATACATGCCTTTACATGGTCTTTTGTCATGTGACTTGTATTAGGCTCAGAATACATGCACTTACATGGTCTTTTGTCATGCGACTTGCATTAGGCTCAGAATACATGCACTTTACATGGTCTTTGTCATGTGACATGATTAGGCTCAGAATACATGCACTTTACATGGTCTTTGTCATGCGACTTGCATTAGGCTCAGAATACATGCACTTTACATGGTCTTTTGTCATGTGACTTGCATTAGGCTCAGAATACATGCACTTTACATGTGGTCTTTGTCATGTGACTTGCATTGGCTCAGAATACATGCACTTTACATGGTCTTTTGTCATGTGACTTGCAATATGCTAAAAATACATTCACTTTACATGGTCACTGGTCATGTGACTTGTGTTAGGTACAGTCATACGTGTACTTCACATGGTCACTGGTCATATGACTTGTGTTAGGTACAAACATACATGTACTTTACATGGTCGCTGGTCATGTGACTTGTGTTAGGTAAGTCATACCTGTACTTTACATGGTCACTGGTCATATGACGTGCGTTACGTACAAACATACATGTACTTTACATGGTCACTGGTCATGTGACATGCGTTACGTACAAACATACATGTACCTTACATGATCTCTAGTCATGTGACGAATGTTAAGCAAGGCAATGGAGGTTCAAAACCACTTTGGTTTCTGTTTTTCTTGGTCTCGTCTGTCTCGTCTGTCTTGTTTGTCTTATCTTGTCTCCTGTCTGTCACTTCCAACTTGCCTTCTATTTTTAATTGTAAGTCGTTATAACATGTATGTACATTTCAGTGCACAGATAAAGGTGGCTTTAGAATTAGAACCTTCCCCCCCCCCCTCTCTCTCTCTAACAATCTCCCTTCCCTCACACAGACTGACATTAATAAGACCCGCTCCCATTGGTTACGCTCGGAGATCAAATTCCCGTGCAAAGAGAGAGACCCCGTTAAGTTATTTTCTGTTTCAACTTTTCAACGAAGCCCCCCCCCCAGTCACCCTGAAGGGGGCCTAATGACCGATTATTACGCTATTTTAGTTATCGCTTCAAGGGCTTTTGTGTGTCCCCCCCCCCCTTTGGTGTAATATTGACTCGACAATATATGACAATATGAATAATACTAGAACTTTTCTGATTATAAAAATTGTTCGATAGTAGAACTTGGGTGATTATAGAATTTGTGTGATTATAGAACTTGTGTGATTGTAGAACTTGTGTGATTGAAGAGCTTGTGTGATTGTACAACGTGTGTGATTATATAAATTGTCTGATTATAGAAATTGTCTGTTATAGGACTTCTCTGATTATAGAACATGTCTCATTATAAAAATTAATTTATCATATAATTTAAATATGAAATCTAGCAACTAAAAATAAGCATACCAGTAATCTCCCCGCTATCCGGCTTGTGACAAGCCAGATTGAAAAAAAGTGTAAATAAGGAATTAAGAATGAACTGCGTATTCCTGATTTACAGTAAAATGGCACGCAGGCTCGTAGCGTGCGGGGGGAGGCAGGGGAGCCGGGGCCCCTCTGCGTTTAGTCTGGGCCCCTCTGCTTAGTAACATTTATTTCCTGCCCCCCCCCCCGCTATTGGCCTGGCCCCTGCTGTAGAATTTTCACGCTACGGGGCTGATGGCACGCCATATCGCAACAAACGGATAGACAAATGGAGTTTACTGTATCCCATTGTTTTTTTTTTTTCGCACCTTATTCTGATAATTTTTTTTTTTAAAATATACTGAAATAATACATTGTCGTCTTAGTGCGCCATTGGAAAAGGTAACCTGTCATTTCGTTAAATTTCACTTCAAATAAGAATTAGTATTCTTAAATGAAGGGGGGGGGGTGTAATTTTTTTTTTTTTTGGGGACGGAATATCGGAGTGACAGTAAAGATGCGTGCCCCCTGGTGTCCAACCATGTATTAAATATGGCTGTCAATGGGTTGTCCATACGCCATCAGGGACGGCACCATGTCCAGCCGAACGGAAAAGATGACCAGTAATCTTTTTGGACATCTTCATAATTTAGAAAATGGAGAGAAGAAGATTGTGGGAAAAATGGAGAATGAGGAGGAGGAAAGGGGGGAGGGGGGGTGAAGGGAACGGGGGAGGTCATTCTGTTGTTTTTTTTATTCAAAAGGGGCAGCAAACCTCCGCTGACCGCTGACTATAATAGAGTCGTGCCCCGCTATTTGGATACACAGGGGAGACAATTGGATAATTACCTGATCGGGTTTCGCTGTCCGCGTCGTCGGTAACCTCAGAGCGAAACGGAAGTCAAGAGAAGACAAACAAAGCACACCCCCACCCCCCCCCCCCCCCCCCCCCCCCACCCCCACACCCCCACCCCCACCCCCCCACCCCCTTCACCAATTCCCCTCTATTCAACCCTTCACCCCCCTCTCCCCCTTTCTTCTCAAAAAAAAAAAACACAAAACAAAATCAAAGTGGAAGTTGGTACAAACAGACTGGTGAATGGGGGTGTACCCATTATAATCGATTAGAATAAGACAATGTCTTTGTTTGACCCATATTAAACTGCCAATATTGAGCTGCGTGCTGCACCCCACCCCCCACCGCACCTCTAACATTTTAACTTAACCGACCATACTAGACAGAGATTTTTATTATATTATTATTATTATTATTATTATTATAAACATAGAAACAAGCAGAAATAGAAATGACGCAAATCAAACAGGAGCGTTATTGGTTGGTGGGGGGGGGGGCATCATTACAGTAGCCCGTTGATTGACCAGACAAAGGTCCCGTGCACAGAGAGAATATTAGTGGGGGGGGGGGGGTGTTAGGAGATTCTATTGTCACTTAGAAAACTAAACTCTATGCCCCATCATATTTAACTTGCCGTGACCCGGGAAAGGTCCCCGAGCTGGAATATTCTTTTTATAACATAGAGTTCAAAGTTTTTTAAACTCTCGGCTCTCCCCCCCCCTCCCCCCAAGCATATGGTGCTCGCTTTGGACCCTCCGAGCATCTCACCCTCCCATCCTATTGCCGAATCTGTTTCCGATTGTTCAGCTAAAATTTCGAGAATAATGCATCAACCAATCATGTATAAATATTTAATGACAAACTAAGTCTGATGGCCCAAAATAAAAAATCAGACAATAAATAATGGTAAACAAATGCTGAAAGTATTGAACGAAAGTAAATGTCTATTAAATGTCTATTAATTAAATGTCTTAGATTTCCCTGTAAAAAAAATATTTTTTTTTTTTGGGAAAAACCTTACATAGTGGGATGACATTATTAATTAATTTATTTATTTGTATTCATAGTATTAGACTAAAGTTATTTATATTTTCGTTGTGTACTTATTTAGTCTATGGCGGGGGGGAGGGGCGGGTGAGGGGGCGAGAGAAGATAGAGTATTGTGGCTAGCCCTCTTTCATGTGGGACCAATTTGTTTTGAGAGTAGAATCAAACAAGGGGGTCCTTTCCTTGGTCGTTGGGTCCCCCCCCGCTGGTAATTTCTGTTATTAAATACCGGACCAACATGGCCACGGCTTTTAATTTCTAAAGGGAAATAACTGCCAATCGGTCTGCACGCTACTGCCACGTATTAATGTGTTGATTTTTTCTTCTTCTTCTTCATATTTCTCTCCCCCCTGGATGTCTGTTTGTAGACAATTTGCTTCCCTCAAAACTTTTAGTACACTCCCACCCTCGGTCATCAAAACCTGTCGGCGTGTTTTAAAAGGGGTTTTCAAGATCTCTCGCGCTGTTTGCGTGGGTGGCGTCAGGGACGTAGCGGGGGGTACGAAGATAACGCCTTCATATGTTTCGTGTTGCTGTTGTTGTTGTTGATGTTGTTGGTATTATTTCAAATAAATTTTAATAGTTTGTCAATGACAAATAATTTGAATCACTTCCGAGGAAAGGAGTTTGACGATAACAATAATAACAGTAATAACAATAATAAACAGTAATAACAATAATAACACTAATAACAATAATAACAGTAATACACTAATAACAATAACAACAATAATAACAGTAATAACAATAATAACAATAATAACAATAATAACAATAATAACAATAATAACAATAATAACAATAATAACAATAATAACAATAATAACAAAATCAATGGCCTTGTGGTATCGCTGAGGAGTCTGTCACATTTTGTACGAGAGCCGCTCAGAGCCGGGAAAAAAAACTTCTGTAAATAATAATAAATATTTTATTTTTGAATATATCAGGGTCGTCATGCTGTAACCAATGAGAGCCACATCCTGGTTATAAATATATATAGCCCCCCTACCTTACCGTATATCAATGAAGGTTACGCCTATGCGCAAAAGCATTCTTATTATGGCCTAACATTTGACACATTAATATGCTCTTTATAGGCAAAAGGTCATTGAAACACTATACCGACAGCCAATGATATCAACACCGGGCTATCCATAGACGTTATCAACACAGTCGACAGGGTTATGACTGTTCTATTATTGTGAATTATTTCCGTTAGTCCTACGCTGAGGGCCTCTTTTTATTATGTTTATTATGTTTGCACATCTGTTGGCTGCTAGGATAAGCATACATCTGGCGCGCGCGCTCTCTCGTCTATCTATCGCGGTATAATGAATTATCATATTAAATATGTCATTTTTAATACTGTTGTTGTTGTGCGCTTAATTTCGTTATACGTCGCATGATGTCTGGTTATACGTCACTAGCAGTCCTGGTATACGTCACTTGCGGTCTCGGTATACGTCGCCTGACGTCTCTTTACACGTCGTTTACAGTCTCGTTCGACTATTACTGTCTCGGTATACGTCGTAATGTGAGCAGTGCGGAGATTATGGTGGCCGGTGTATGGCAGTGGTGTCAGTGACGAAGAAGAGCGGGGGTGGTATGTTTGTAGAGAGTGTCAGAAATCTGTGATATACATTTATTATTAAGTACATTTTTTCACGTCATAGTGTCGAATGTCAAAATGCAGGGCCCCTCAAAGAGGCTAAGTCCCCCCCCCCCGTGCAATGTTCCCTCTAAGCTGAGCGCGTTAGCGATCGCTCACACGAATTCAGAGCTCGCTCATACTACACATACCACGGACGACATCGTTTAAATCGCTCACAAATATTGGCCTCAAACAAAAAAAACAAAGACAAAATTTTTTTGCTCACTTCATACCACACCTTAGAGGGGACATTGCCCCCGGGCCCCCCAAAAAACTAAGTTCAACACCGCACTAAATGTCCTGCTAGTTCCTCCCTCTCCACCCTCCCAACACCCCCCATTCTAAAACAACGACAATTTTACCATCTTTTTTTTTTTAAATAAGAGGCAAGCATTGTTCAAACAGACAAACAAACAAACACTCCAGCGCACACAGCAACAAAAGGTGATAGATAAGTGGGCGTGACAGCGCCATGACAAATTGTGGGTGGGCGGGGGTGTGTCCGACGATACACCTTAATGTGCAACGGGAATATAACTGTGTGAAAGATTGTGAATGGAGGATGGTGGTGGTGATGGTGGTGGTGATGGTGGTGGTGATGGTGGTGGTGGGTTTAAGGGGGTGGGGAGGTTGTTGGGGCGGTTTAGGGGGACGGGAGGGGGGGGGGGAGGGGCTCGTCATTGGTGCGCTTGCCGTAAGTGTTACAAACGAGGTGCGGACGATTTAGCGACAGGGCGCCATCTATAACGTACAGAATGCAAGCCCCCGTTGACACCCAACACATAATGGGTAGAAAAAAATAAAAAGCGTGAAAGGTGTGTGTGTGGGGGGGGGGAATTGAACAAAAAAAGTCACAAATAAATGACATGTGGTTGAGATCGCTTCGTTTTGACAAACACAACCCCCATCGGACTTGTCACGGGTCATTTGTCACGCTTTTTTGCTTTAAATAACTACTATGCACACACACACACACACACAGTCATTTTTTTTTTAAATGCCAGAAGCAAGACCCAAAGTTTTATATCGAATATGTATATATTTTTTTAATGCTAAGAATGTGTGTGATGGTGGTAGTGGGGTTGCGGAGTGTTACAGGGAGATGGGGGTGTGGGGGGGGGGAGGGAAGGGAATCAATTTGACGCGTTGATCTGTGTAACAATGAAGATAATCTCCCCCCCCCCTTTTTTTTGCAGCTGCCGTCCAGCCTTTGTCCAATTAATCTTACAGAGCGTGCCATTTTGTTTTGAAAAGGATTTGACTTATGGGGATTTGTTTATATCTCACTGTTAACGTCCGCGTACTTTTTTGTTGACAAATTGCGACAGCCATATTGGAAACAGTTAAAAAAAAAAAAAGAGGAACATCGTTCTATCAGCGTCCCCCGGACACAACACACAAAAAAAAAAAACGGACTTTGACGGGTGTCTGGATTACGGTTATTAAATAAACATATCATAAGCTAAACATAAGCCAGATCGGTAAAGGTTTTGGTGAGTGTTGATGGGATGGGGGGGGTGAGGCCTTCTTCTAACTTGTTATTCACCGTCACATTTTCTCAGCGCTGCATCTTTTTACTTTGTTGTTGATAACTCAATGCATTTGTCCTTGACCTCGGGTCTTTCATTTATTATAAAAGGAACCTATGATCGGGGGGGGGGGCGGTTCTCTAGCTATCTTTGAGGACCCCTGAACTAAATGTATATCTGTGTGTTATGTATTTTTTATTTATTTATAAGACCAATACGAAAATATATATATAAAAAAAAAAAGAGACACTGTAGTAGGTAGATTACAATGTAACTGGTAGGTAAGTGATATCCGTTATGACACCTTTACTAAATCGAACAGTCCCTGGACAATGATCTTTTTTCCAAGTCGGGTGAATGCGGCGTCGAATTTTCGAAACTTTAATGAGCAATTAAAACAAAACACAAAAATCTCATTACATAGTTTGTCGACCGCCGAAGGAAACATTTTGCGTATGTGTGTGTGTGTGTGTCTGTGTTTGTGTGGGTGTATGTGTGTGTAAATATGTATGTGTATGTGTGTATGTATGTGTGTGTATGTGTTTGGGTGTGTGTATGTGTATGTGTGTGTATGTATGTATGTATGCATGTCTATATGTGTGTATGTATGTATGTATGTATGAATGTATGTATGTATGTAGGAATGTATGTATGTATGTATGTATGTAGGCATGTATGTATGTATTTATGTATGTATGTATGTATGTGTCCATGTATGTAAGTATGTATACATATAAGTATGTATAAAATGTATTTCTTCTGATCAGATTTACAGCTTTCATCGCTGGGTTTATTGATTTACCAACAAACTCTATAAACGGAAATGTATCAAAAAAAAAAAACCTTCAGTAGTAAAAAAAAAAACATTAAACAGATTAAATAATATATACAATAAAACAAATTAAACGGTCTTCATTTTTCCCCCATAAAACATGATTCTAATTAGCTGTGGACAAAACTGTTCTTAATTAAGAATATTTTTTTTCTACAAACTCTTTCCCAAATGTTACTCCTCACAATAGCAGATTTAGACATTTTTTTTTAAAGGGGAGAGAAAACATTGCTTAAAACTAAAAACTAAAAAAAAAAAGTCCTGTGTAAGACAGTTACCTCCCCCTGTAGCTGCATGTATTCAAATATCGTGAAATCAACTTTTGTCCGGGCAGCGAAGATTTCTATAGGGAAAACCCCGTTGTCTCTCTCGTTCAATGAAGATTGATTCACGTTACAAATGAAAGAAAATCTGCGGAAGATGGGGATGGGGGGAGGGAGGGAGGGGAATGGAGAAACAGTTTTTCTTCCCGGTGGACAAAAGGGAAATGTCCATTTTCTTTTTCAGTAGACATCAGCCTTTCTTTGAATGATTTCTCTCTCCCCCCCCCCAACACCCACTCCCCTCCCTTTTCTCCACTCCCGACCATGCTCCTACTCAAGATCCTGGTCTCCTCCCTACCTCCCCCGCACACACTCCCCCTCCCACACCCCAACCCTGCGTCTTTTTCGTGTCTCCTCTGGCTCACTGGACTACTCACCTCTGTCCGACAGGCCAGAAGTTCAATTAAATATGGCCGAACACTGGTTCTGATTGCTTTAGACTTTGTACTGTGCAGGGGTGGAACCATTTTTAAACTTTGCAGCGTTCATTGTGTGGGACGACTATGTTGTGGTGGGGTACATGTGCTTAGATGACATTCGCTAACATTTCATTTCATCTACTTCATGAAAAACATTTTTTCAGACTCAATTTAATACACACTCCAACCTCGTTTTGACCCACCAACCAGGTTTGTCCACTTCCAAAACCTAATAAAATCTCAAACCAAAGCGTTTTCTAATACAAGGGGTGGTCAAACTGTGCAACTGCCCATGCCCCCTCACGACGTTAATCAGGGACCCTGTAACCCCTGGGGGGGGGGCTTTAAAAAGTATTTGAAGATGTTTTACCTAATGTCACCACTTTGATGGTCGTGTGGTAAAGCGCTCGAATACCGAACTGAGAGTCACTGGTTTGATCTTCGGTGAGGACCAAAGGAAATTTCGAGTCATGGCTAAAGTCCACGCTATGTCTCCCGTGGTGCCTCCATGGCCATTGCACTATATCGGCTATGGTGGGGATGAAAGAAGGGCGCTGCAAACCCCCGTCCCATTAGTGGTTCATGGGATCTAAGAGATTTCATCTCATCCTTACAGGGACCTGCTCAAGGTTCTCACATCACGATGTCTACCCCTTATACCTTATATATATATATTGAAAAATGATTTTTTTTCTTTTTGAAAAAAAAAACAAACAAATATATATATATAAATGGATTAACTTTGAAGGGGGAAAGAATTCAACGAAGCATATACTGTTATCTTTTTTTCCCAATTTGTATTGTTTTTTACTTTGAACTTAATAGATGTATTACACAAATCTATCCAAACTTTTATTCACAGAATGTTTCATGAAAATTTTCTTTCGTCTCCGCCTCTGTGTCTCCTATTGTCGAAGACAGAAGTGGTAAAATTAAAGATGGCGGAACATTGGTAGAGATTGCTAAGTTTGGCTCCTTCAGACTCCCCCCTCACCCTTACCCCCCTCCCGCCCCCACACACTCCTTCCATCCCTCCCTCTCTCACAACCACCGCAAGCTTTACTAGTCTGTTTAATTCAATCAGCAAAATATCCCTTGGGGTCCCTCCGTGACGAGGGGACGGTCATCGAATCTTTCTACTTTGGGGAAAAATATTTCAGACCTTTCCAACCCCCAAACCCCCCCCTTCTCTCTCTCTCTTTCTCTCGCTCCTGTCTCGTCATTAGATTGTCTTTTTACTCCGTCACGTGGACAAGTTTGTAATCTTAAAATAAATTGAAAACGATTGGTTGAAATTTAAGTGACGCATTTTTTTTATCCATGTCATGCATCAATTTCTAGTCTCCAATGATCGTGACCGAAGCGTTTTTTCTTACGAATAGCCGGAATTTAAATAAAAAAAAAGGGGGAGATGAGCTAAAAGTACTCTTGTATACAAAAGGAAAGGAACAAGAGTTATGTTTGTTGGTTGAGACTTGCAGGGAAATGGTGATGCCCTTTGCTGCGTGTGAGAGTAATCAGTTGATTAAACATAAAAAAAAAAGAGATTTCATATTTAGTTGTTTTTTTTTTTTAAATGTATTTATTATTGAAACTGCGGTACAGTTGTGAAGATGTTACTTTCATTTATGGTCAAAGAAATGCTTTGTCATTTATTCAAGAAGTCATTTGAATACATGTAGCCAGAGGCAGACGTGAGAGGGTCGGTGGTTGGAGCTGAGGCAGTGTTCGGGTCCTGGGGGCTCATAAAAATAAAGCAAAATACTTTCAAATGGACCAAAAAAAAATCTTTTCTTGATATTAATAGTTCACATGAAAGCCAAGCCATGTGCGTGCATACAAACATTATTATATGGCTCCCAACTGCTTAGTTTTATATGACCATGGGTGTACCACGGGAGATATGGAAGGCAGGGATCTTTCGCCATGCCCTGGAAGATTCCCTTGGTTCCTACCTTATAAAACGCACCCCGTCATGTCAAAAATCTAGGTCTTTTCCGAAAGGACCCCCCCTCCCCCCCAGATTAACATATAGAACAGTGGTCTCCAACAACCAGGCCTTGCGTCGGTACCGGTCCGTCAAACGAATGTTACTGGACCGCCCAAGAAACATTAAATTATTTCTCTGGTGATTGTGGCGTCTTTCCATGGACGAGAAATATTCAACGTCCCCTCCTCCCCCTCCTCCCCTTCCTGTGGGTCCGCGGTCAAATTATTAAACGCTGACCGGGTCCGTGGCAAGAAAAAGGTAGGGGACCACTGATATAGAGAACCAAAGAATGTATTTGTTTTAAAAAAAAATGAGATAGAAAGAAAAATTTTTTTTTTAAATGTCAATTTCTTATCCGGGGACTCCACGCGTGACACGCCCCGCTCTGGAAGAATTACCCCCTCCCCCCCTCCCCGCTCCGGGTTTGATATTTTTTTTCTATTTACATGCTATATTTTTTTTTATATATATTGACTGACGTATCAATTAACTCTCCCGCTCACCTGTCCACGTTCCATCCGAGAAAACATGCTCTTGTCGAAACATTTTATTTCTCAAATCCGTTCAAGACAACACTCACACACACGCAAAAAAACACACACACAAACACACAGCAATTAAAAAGTGGGAGAGGAGTAGGGACACACACACACACACGCACGCACACACACACACACAAATCCCCACCAGCAAAAAACAACAAACAACCGAAAAGAAAACACAGGGATCGACGGGTTATTGTAAGATCAGGTTCCTTTCAGGTTCCCGCCAGGTTCCCCGGCATTGTGTGTACACATGTCGGATAGACAGGTCTACATCCAAGTGACGCGGTTAACAATTGTATAAACCCTGTTGTCAATGAACAAGTATGCCGAAAAAAGAACAAAATATAACCTGTCAAAACAAAACGTAAACAACTCCCCCCTACCCCCCCCCCATCACTACTTTACCCCACCCCCCTTTAAGAAAAAAAAAAGGTCTGGTAGGGTTGGGTTTGGTTGGGTTGGGAATGTGCTTAAACAATCGCCTAGGTTTATTTATTTGGGTTCTTTTTGTTTGTTATTGTTTATATCTTTCTATTGGGTGTGTTCATTAAAATAGATCCAAATATTGTGATGTGGGAAAATCTCGCCTTGTTATTAATAGCTCAAACACTGTCCCGGGGGTGGGTGGGTGGGGGGAGTCGACTGGGTGTTGTAGGGATGGAGGGGAAGGAGTGGTAGTGATGGGGCTGTTAACTTTTCGTTTTCATGTCAAAGAATTGAACGACCTTGTATGTTGGTTTATCAGTTGTCTTTTATTAGTTATTTATTATTTTCTTGTTGATGTTATTGTCTTCATCTGTTATACAAACAGAGAGGTTCCTAGTGAAGAGAGCTCCTGAGTTATTAGACATGACGGGAGGGGTGGGGCAGGCCCTTAGCGTGATGAGGGCCTGGGGGACTTGGCCCCTCAGCCTGCGTTTTGTCTGGCTCCCTCTGCTTGTTTGCTCTACTTAGTAAAATTTTTTTCCTGGGCCCCCCACCTGCTATTGGCCTGGCCCCCTGTTGTAGAATGCCTGGGCCCTGGTGTAGAATTTTCACGCTACGGGGCTGGGGTGGAGGGGGGAGGGATAAAGTATTTGATGGGGCACTAATAGCTCCCCGTTTAACAGACATTGTAGGACGTGTGGCCCGGTGGTGCACCTGAGAGACCTGGGTTCGATACTTGGTGAGAACCATTGGGAATTTTTTCCAGGTGAAATTTGTTTCAAAGTCGTCCCACAAGTCAACCCAGCTTTTAAATGGGTACCTGACCTTACGTTGGGCGTTGTGCTAACCACATACAATCCCTTCATATGCCGAGGTTATAGAAACAGATGAATTCTACACTTCATCTGCCCCGATGACCATCTAGGACTAAGGGAACTCTAGTTCAACAGAGATTAATAGCAAAAGGCAATGATTTATCTCATTTTCTAGATAATTTGTTGTTGTTGTCACGCACACACAAACACATGATGTGTAAGACCCTATTAGGAACAATAAAAAGAACGTGGGGGGGGGGAGAGATCGAAGATCACTATTCATCTTATAACGATTGTTTCAAATTTTTAAAATTTGATTAGACCAGTTTCTAGTTTTGACTGTGTACTTGACAAATTTGATCAAACTCCTTACTCTCCTCCGCCCCTCCCACCCCCAACTTCCGCCCCAACGTTGATTGGTCGCATTGGGTCTTATCGCTCTTAAACTGGCAGTGCACAGACACACACACACACACATATACTCTCTCTCACACACACACATACACACACACACACATTCTCGCTGATTGCTCCTCCGGTCCTCACCCCACGAAATTAAATATTTCTCCAGAATCCATCCACTTAAAAAAAAAGAACTCTTCATTAACACTTCCACCCCTTAACCCTGCCCCCCCCCAGCCACCCCCACCCCACACACACACCCTCCCTCCCTCACAAACATCCTTGCTACTCAAATGACCCCCACCACCACCATTCCCCATCCTCCGTAACAGGTCTGCATATGTTAAACCCCTGGTTAGATGCAATGGGAGAAGATCTTAATTGGTAAATGCAAAAAAAAAAGTGTGAAAAATTTGGTAAAGGAACAGGTGCCATGACAGAAATCTTTCAACGGAAAGTTAAAAAAAAAATTTTAAATGTAGAGAGTTTAGGGGGGGAGTGGGTGAAGGTTTAAGATACGACAGTTAAATGTTTTCACTTCGTCCATTTTCACATGTTTTGGTTTTTTTTTTTCTTGATGCTAAATACAATTTTTTTTTGATGCGGGGGGGGGGGGGAATAATCAATTTGTTTTAAAAATTGAACAAAAAAAAAAAAAGAACATTTTGTTGGTACATTAACTTTTTGTTCCAGTTAGTTTGTTTGTTGTATTGCAGGTTGTTTACCTTTTTATTTTTTTATTTTTTTATTCTTATGACGTATATATTTGAAGCCAAAATAAATTTTGTTAATTTTTTTTTTTTTTAATTTTCTCGCTGTTTTAATTGGCTCGGGTCTTGTTTAATTAAGCTTTCTTTAAAAGATTTTTTTATATAAATTGTTATAATTTTTTTTTTATTTTAGGAAACATTATTAAATTACCAAGACGGTTTTCAGCCAAATGGAAATTGAAGATTTTGGAGATATTTATTTATTTATTTAATTTTTTATGTTTCTTTATTTTGTAAATCGTGTTAGACGTCTGCTTATTTAAGGGGAGGTAACGCGGCATAGGTGGACAGCAGACGACAACATTTCTGCGCTCAACGTGCTTCGTGTGTGTTTGCTCTGTGTGTGTTTTTTGCGCTGTGTGTGTGTGGTGCTTTATTTAAAACTGGGCACCCGACTTTTTGAGTTGGGGAAAGTGAAGACAACTGGACATTGTGCTGACCACAATATGGCTCCCTTAATATACAGTGGCTACAGAAATAGTTGAAATCTGCGCTTCATCTGCCCCGATGGCTCTTTCAAGCTAACACAGCTATACTGTATTCTTTCTTTTATTTAGATCTCAGTTACGGTTTCTTAGCCATCACCGCTTTCGACACTAGCCGTAGGCTCAGCATATTCAACAGTTCTCACGAGGATGCCCATGCTCCTGGGTTACAGCGACATTGAATTCTTCATCTAAGAATCTTGAAATCGGGATTAGCATATTTTTTGTTCGAATTCATCAGATTTTTTTTTATTCATAGAAAAAATAAATAAATGGCCGAACGATTCTTTTTTTAGGGCATTGGAAAAGTTATTGACGATAACTGTCGTTAATATGCAACAGAAGCAAAGAACCAAAAGAATAAAGAATCTGAAATTATTTTAATGAAGCAAACGGTCATTTCTTTTAAAGAAGACAAAACAAAAAAAAAAACACACACACACACACACAACTGTATCATGAATACAGACGATCCACAAAACAAAGCAATCATCAGGTCTTATCTCCGCGGGTATAAATCAGCCGGACTCGTGCTTAACCTGTTCTCTGGCACCATTAGCTGTCCGCTGGCTAGCAACACAAATCAAACCCCGCACCCCCCCCCTCCCTCCTCTCTCTTTTTCCTCCTCTTTTCGCTGGCTCCTCACACAACTGTAGCTCTTCTTCAACCACTTCACGCCCCTCTCCTCCTTCTCATACTCACCCTCCTCTTTGATCTTCCCAATTAACGAGTTGGGTGGAATTAACGAGCTCTTCAAAACTGCCGATGGGAACATCTTCTGCGAGTTCCGATAAAAGTTTAAAAAAAAACGAAAAACATTCCGGCGTTGTGTGATTGGTTCTCTCAGATCGAGGAGCACTTCCGGTGCAGAAAATAACGGGAGGGATGCTGTCTGCATGCATGCCATTACATCCGAACCACTAATCGCTTTTATACTGTGGACATTATCATTTATATTCGGCGCTAATACAAAGGCGAGCGGATTGTAAAGGCCAGAAAATTGTAGAGATTAAACCTCGTGTACTCATATATTGAATGTTAACGCTTCATCTGGCTACCACAATATCAGGTTGTAAGAAAGGCTTTAAGAGAACAACTCCCCCACCACACGCACACACATTTTTGAGGGGGGGGCAAAAATTTTCCAGGGGGGGGGGCAAATAACAACTTTATGACATTTTTTTTAAATGTAAGGGGGGGGGAGCAAATGCCCCCTCTTATATGATATTTTTTCAAAATGTAGGGCGGGGGCAAATGCCCCCTTGCCCCCCCCCCCCCCATGAATACGCCCATGCGCACACACTATTGTTACATGTATTGTATATTTAAAATTCTTTTGTTCATTGGACACATAGCGACATTTGGCTGCAAAGGTGTGTCGTTGTCTGGGTATCTCGTGCAAGTGGTATTGGTGAAATGGATGGTCGTACTCAACGTGGTCCGCACTAAGCTTTGCGCCTATGCACGCGCAAACAACTCGTCAAGTGCGCTCACACTTGACAACCAAGTCCTTCACGTGTAGCGCCCAGCATGTCTATAACGCGTTTTGCAGCACACAGTCAATATCGTTTACCGCACACAGTCTATATATCGTTTACCGCACACAGACATCGTTTACCGGACACAGCCAATATCGTTTACCGCACACAGTCAATATCGTTTACAGCACACAGCCAATATCGTTTACAGCACATAGCCAATTTCATTTACCGCACACAGCCAATATCGTTTACCGCACACAGCCTTAAAGGTAGCATAGTTTGCGCCACTCAGGCAGGGTAGACGACCTAGAGATCATCTCGACTTATTCAGGTCATGGTGAAAGTTCCCAAAGTCTATTCAGTAAAGGAGTCTAGCCATTTTTCTAGCCAACAACGCTTCTCTTCCCATCGTGTCTCCAAAGCCACTGCACTATCTACAAACGGTGCAGTGAGAAACAAAGGCGAAATAAAAAACCGTCCCAAAAATGGGTTTAAAGATTTAACTAGAAGGAATTCTTTTTTTGTGTCTTTTACCAATATTTGTTTACCAGAAATTGTGTTTCCTGTCTGCTGATTGTTTCTTTGTAACTTTCTCTCTCTCTCTTATACACTCGTCTACACAGAAAAAGCAGCTTTGCACATAAATAGCAAGCTCCATTACCCTTTTCTTCTCTACACTT
Source organism: Bulinus truncatus (assembly GCA_021962125.1). Taxonomy (NCBI): domain Eukaryota; kingdom Metazoa; phylum Mollusca; class Gastropoda; family Planorbidae; genus Bulinus; species Bulinus truncatus. Next base: position 195,617 of record JAGDYQ010000315.1, read on the forward strand.
CCATTGCCCGAGCTGTCGTCTTTCTTTCTTTTTTAAAAAGGACATCAATAATATGGCGTCGTATGACTTTCACAATTTGTTGCCAATGGCTCGTTACAGTTATGATAATATTTGCTCCAGAGTTTTCACTTGTCCATCCAGTCCAGCCGTGACGTTACAACTAACACAGACCAGGTGCTAAATGCCAGGAGGCACCTCATTCCCCCCCCCCCTCCTTTCATCCATCTACTCACACACACACAAACTCTCGTATTACCCGCTTTCAGGATACGAGACTCAATTTACTTTGAAAAAAAAATAAAAATCACCCATAACTCTGGATGTGTACTGAAGAAGTCATAATTCTCTCCCTTAGACTTGTATTTCTGATTTCTTACCGCCACTCACCCCAACCCAGTGGAGGCCTTAAAAATACGCGCCGTTACGCCGGATCAGTAGCTGGGGCAAGTGTCTGATTTGGGGGGAGGGGGGCCCAGAGTTGCGAGGCTACATTTTGCACAAGGCTGCTGGCAGCTTATCTTCCCCTTCCCCTCCCCGATTACATACTTCCAGAGGCGTAATTAGGGAGGTGGGAGGGGGTCCAAATTCGAAAGTCCCCCCCACAAATTTAAGCATGAAGGGGGCGCAAACATTTTTGTTACATTAAATATTAAGTACATTACCTCATGTCATGATGTCTAATGCCAAAATGCAGGGCCCTCCTATTCCCCCAGGCCCCCAAAATCCCTAGGTTCGGCACTGCCCGCATCCCAAGATGTGTCCTGTCTCCTTGTCTGTCCGTCAATATCTGGAAAACTAATTAACTCACCCACGTTTTATCACTCGTGCCATAATACTAACACTATTATGACAACTAACTTCCAATATAAACACATTACCCCAAGCAAAATTTTGTATGTGGTCCGAATAGTGTCCAGCTTCACACCCTGACACCATGTCTGATTTTCTGGCCGGACGGTTCACCCGCACAGACCCGAACTTTTTGAGAGGCAGACTTGGTTCTTTGTAAAATAAAAAAAAAATTATAGTTTTAATGTGTTGTTATTTCAATGTACATATCGCTATATATTTTAAAAAGAAATACTTTGTTTATATTCTGACAGACCGACAATCCTAACAGTAAAGCCCGCAACAATAAAAAAGATTTTAAGAGCTTTCCATTGGCCTCCGGACTAAAAGGACTGAAATTCTGAAAGTCAGTTGGAGTTTTCAGGTTGTCAATTATTTATACAGGAAGGGATGGGTGGGGTGGGGTGGGGGGGTCAAGATTAGCAAGAGACAGCCTTGTTAGCTTTTTTTTTTTATTTTGCGTATGAAGCCCCCTCCATAAATTTCGCCAAGGCCCTACACACAAACTCGAGAAAAACTTCTTTTTTTTTTTTCAATTTAATCATTTTTAGAAAGAATTCATTCCATAGTGTTTAGAGAAAACTAGTTTTATTTCAAAGCTAACTTAGATGGAAGCTGCAAAAGTTTTATATGCACTAAAATATTATATCATACTTAACTTAGCTCTTATTGTTTTATTAATACTTTTTTTTAAATGTTCTATTGGACGCATTGCAACTTTCACAAAGGGTATGCACTCTTCACGATTTGACCGCAGCGAAATTTGAGATCTTTGGTATGCGTTGCTTCCCCTGTCTTCCTGCTCAGACATTCTATTATTTCATCCAGTTGTAGAAACGTTTTATAAACCTGTATCTTGTCTCTTTCACGCAACCCCCTACCCCCCCCCCCACCCCTCTCCACCCACCAATCGTAGTCTCTCCGTCAAATGTTTCCAAACATCAGCCTTTTTTTGCTTCGGGGTATTGGATTTAGCGAAAAATGTGTGCGCTCTTTTAAGACGGCTAATGAACTTTATTTTAAAAAAAAATAAAATCCAATTCATCTGTGTGAACAGGTTTATCTTATCTCCTTCTTCCTCCTACATTATCTTCTTTATATCTTCATATAGTGACACTCGTTCGACGGCGTGTAAACCGACAGCGAAGTTGCTGCATCGCTGCGCACCCCCAAGGATTTGTATAAAATGTGATGTTCGGAGCCGGTGGAATCGTTGGCGGGATTCTAAACACCGTGAAATAAGCGTTTAAACGCTTGTGTTATTTTATATTTACATGAACTTTACTTTCCTTTCTTTTTCTTTTTTTTAAACATGGTCTTTGTTTACTCTCAACTGACATGCGCAGTCTAGATGCGCAATCAAACAAAGGTTGTACACTTGTCTGATTTTTTTGTTTTATTTATGCTAAAATGCGTGTGTTTGTGTGTGTGTGTGTGAGTTAAAACAAATGCGCTGTTGCATACGTATGTGTGGATATGTGGAATATATGTTTCCCATGTGACTATGTATATATTTTGCATTATTGTCTGTTTACGTATAATGTTACTTGTTTGCATGTGTTTATATGCTTGTATTAGTGGTGCAGTAGCGTAGTGAGGGCGGGGGGGGGGCAAGGGGCATACTGCCCCGGGCGCTACTCATAAAGAGGCGCCAAATGATATATTTTACATATAATATTATATGGTTTTTCGAATTGGAGGGGGGGCGTTAAAAATGTATTGTGAACCGGGGGCGAGTTAAGCTCGCTACGCCACTGTAGAGGTGTATATGCAATTACCTCCTCCTCCATTATCTTTCCACCCTGCCTCTCTCTACGGCCTCTATCTACGACCTCTATCTACGACCTCTATCTACGACCTCTATCTACTACCTCTATCTCTGGCCTCTATCTACTACCTCTATCTACTACCTCTATCTACTACCTCTATCTCTGGCCTCTATCTACTACCTCTATCTACTACCTTTATCTCTGGCCTCTATCTACTACCTCTATCTACTAGCTCTATCTCTGGCCTCTATCTACGACCTCTATCTACGACCTCTATCTACTACCTCTATCTCTGGCCTCTATCTACTGTTTCTTTCTACTGCCTTTTTTTACTGCCATTCTCTATTGCCTCTATCTACTGCAGGGGCCAGGTAATACATTTTACTAAGTAGAACGAATAAGCAGTGGGGGCCAGTCAAAACGCGGGAGGGGGGGCGGCCACACGCTACGGGCCTGTGCAGCTACCAGTTGTTGTTTTGCCTTTTTTTTCCTCGCTAGTTTTTAATAGTTTGCTTTTCTTACAGTTCTGTTTGGTAGTTTGTGTTGGACAGTTTTTATTTCGCTCACATTTGTCGTTGGGAGGGGGGGAGGGGAGGGGAGGGGAGCGCCTCTGGGTTAACATTTGAAATGGTATGAGATATGAACACATGTATATATCCCCCACACCTGACGGTACAGACAAACAAACAAACAAACAAATCCATCAATCAGTTTCAACATCTCTAGTAGTTCTTTCTACCGTGTTAACAACAACACATCGGTTATAATGTCACAGGACAACCACCCCCCCCCCCACCACCACCTCCTCCTCCCTAGAGGGGACACGCCTCTAGCTTCTGTTCAAACGTATCGCAGGCATTTTTGAGTACAGGGGGAATCTATCGCCTGTTTACATCCTCGCCAGCTGAGGGGGACACAGCAGGGCGCCACCTTCTCCTACAGGGGAGTAGGACAAAGTCCTTCTGATGTAAACTTTTTAGGACCGTATGTTAGTGGCCGTGGTGGTTACATGTAAAGGGATGGGGGGGGGGTGAATGAAAAGGGCGCGGAATAGAGGGGAGACTAATGCGTGGCGACCTGCGGTTGCAAAAATAGTGAGGTAGACGCCCCTGCGTGGGGGGTGGGTTGACAAGCAACGGAAGATGATGGCGGCGGGTAATAAAAAAAAATGTAATAATTTCCGAGTCAATACATGAAAAGGTTGAGATCATAATAGCTTGGGGGATGGGGGAGGGGGCGGAGAGGGGCGCTGATGCGTGGGGTGTGGGTGGGTGGGGGGTAAACAGACTGACAAAAGACGTTCAGGTAAATATGAAATGACTTTCGAGTATCTCTGAGGGTGGGGAGTGGAGCCTGGAGGGGGGAGGACAAAGAAAGTAATAGTGTGATAAATATTTTGACAAGAGAGACAGACACGCACACAGAGATATGGAGAGACAGACACGCACACGGAGAGAGAGAGGGGCAGACACGCACACAGAAAGATAGACAGACACGCACACAGAGAGAGATAGACAGACACGCACAGAGAGAGAGAGAGAGGGGCAGACACGCACACAGAGATATGGAGAGACAGACACGCACACGGAGAGAGAGAGAGGCAGACACGCACACAGAGAGAGATAGAGAGGCAGGCACGCACACAGAGAGATAGAGGGACAGACGCGCACACAGAGAGATAGACAGACACGCGCACAGAGAGAGATAGAAAGACACGCACACAGAGAGATAGACAGACACGCACACAGAGAGATAGACAGACACGCACACAGAGAGATAGACAGACACGCACACAGAGAGATAGACAGACACGCACACAGAGAGATAGACAGACACGCACACAGAGAGAGAGATAGACAGACACGCACACAGAGAGATAGACAGACACGCACACATAGAGAGATAGATAGACAGACACGCACAGGGATATATAGAGAGAGACAGACACGCACTCGGATAGAGAGAGAGAAAGAGAGAGAGACATGCACACATAGAGATAGAGAGACAGACATTTTCATTATATTCGTCACGAATTAGAATCTATTCTTTATACAGTACTACTCAACTGTCCCCCTCCCCCCTCCACTCCCATTTTACAAACACTCTTCTCACCCCCACCCTGTATCCACCTATGTAAATTAAGCTTAAATTGGTTAGTAATAAATACGTTGTTTTTTTTCTGTTTTTGTTTAGATGTCTACTCTATGATGAAGACCCCTACCCCCTCCTACCAACCCCACCCCCACCCCTACCCCGCACCCCCTACCCCCATTAAAACATTCACACACACACACACACACACACACACACACACACACACACAGGTTTCATCCATCTTGATAAGTGTATTTGATCATTTCCCTAAATCAGCGTCAAGTCACTTTTACAGCCTCATTCTGGTACATCTCTTATGACCTCAGACTACCTATTCCCCCCCCCCCCTTCACCCCCAGGCACACACACACACCCTCCCTCTCTCACCCCCACGCCAACCCCAAAACTACCACCTTCATTATCTTGATAGATAAAAAGAGAGAGAGAGAGAGAGAAAGAACATACATTAGCTCACGATCTGATTGGATGAAATGTATGTGGAAGGAAAATAGTTTATCTTTAAGGACATTGTCGTGGCGGAACCAATAGTTTTTGCCCAATTACTCACCAATTTACACAAGAGTCGTATCGGAGAGCTCATCTGGACACGCGCGACTGCTGCGAGCCTTCTCGACCTAGTTCTCGCAGAGAGTTTGTGTGCCCGCCCCATCCACCCCCCTTAAGCCATCCACTTCTCGGTAGATATTTCTTTTCATTTGCGGTAAACTCTGGAGTGTAATTAGAGGGGGGTTTTAACTTTCAGAGCTGGTTTTTTTTTTTTGTTTTATTTTTGTTTAATGCGTGATGGTGCCTACAGCCTGTTTGGTTCAACTGTCTACTTGAATTGTGGGGGTGTCTACTTGCCTGTTTGGTTCAACTGTCTCGTTGAATTGTGGGAGTGTAAATCATTTTTTTTTTTATTTATTTTTTAAAATCTGCTCGCTCTGGGAACTGTTTCACCCTTGGGTTGTATTTGATGATTTTAGTTTGTAATTTTTTTTTTTCATTTTTGACTGACGATCTGGCGTGTTATGATTGAGTCGGCAATGTTGACTTAGTCCGTTGTGAATGACACAGGTTCTGTCAAGGTAGCCTAGGCTATAGAGCCCTACATATGGAAATGCAATCTTGTAGCCCCTTTTCCCCTTTCAATGCCAAATTGCCCCGTTCCAATATTAATTTACATTGAATCATGTTTCAAAGAGGGTCTCCTCCATGGATACTATTGTCTAGTGTGTATTTCTTTGTGTAGTTTGTATCCTGCATGTACAGGGCCGTTTTTATGGGCGAAAGGGCTTTAGACAGATAATAAAGGCCCCCCATATTTAGCTCTTTCACAAACCAAATTTTAATATGTGGCTGTTTGAAAAGTAAACTCTCTTACCCAAATCGTTAGGTCTATCACTGTTGGCTAACTTTAAAAGAAATGCTAACGGCCGGTTCTACATTCTGGCGGGCCCTGCATTGCTAACAGTCAGGGCTCAGGCTCACATAAAGGAATAGAAATCTGAGAGCTTCAGAGGCGTAGTTAGGGGGAGGGGGCAATGGGACATCATGCCCCGTGCACTACTCACAAAGGGGCGCCAAATAGTATATCTTACATTTAATATTACATGGATTTCGAATGGGTGGGGGGGGCACTAAAGAGGTATAGTGCCCCTGGTGCAAATCAAGCTCGCTACGGCACTGGGAGAGCTTGCCAGGGATTCCGAGCCCCAAATAACAGAGCAGTTGATGGGGGGGGGGGCTCGGGGCTCACATTAACATATTCATGTTTTCGCGATCCGTATGTAAAGAAATTGAAAATGAATTAAAGAAAATGTTAAAGCTACTAGTTTGAATTCTTTATTAACTGATTCTGAGAACCACTGCCCAATATGATACTTTTAATATTTTCGAGTGTTGAAAACAAACTCAGAAAATTAAAAAAAAAAGTAAATTTTATATATATATATATACCATTAACATCTGCACGTCACAAAAACGGAGGTAACTCTAAATATCAGAACTCTGTTGACGACGTCTGTTGTTTCCCTTTACCGCCTATTTCCGCGCCATTTCCTTCACCCAATTGAGTTTTGTTTTTTATCATACGTCACATGATCTTAATTTGTGACGTATTCTGTTGGAGGCGGGTCGAGGTAGAGTTAGAGATGGAGATGGAGGAAAGGGGGGGGGGATGAGGGCGCTTTTCCATTTTCAAATGCAAATGAATAATTTTTGTGTATTTTTCCCCTTGCTCCTTATCTTAATTGTTTCATTTTCAGGAATATAAAATTGAGAATTGGTTTTTAAAATAGTTTGAAATTTAGAGCTGGCAATGTTGATGGACAGACTTTTTCTGTTTGAACTAATATATATATATATATATATAATTTAAATGTTAGTTTTTAAAATTAAATATCTCTTTCTTTCTTTGACTCCGAAAATTGGTTTCCCCCACCCCTCTCTCCCCCAAACCCGATCTCCCGACCCACCCCATTCTTCTTTCAAAAAAAAAAAATGGAGCAAAATATAATGATTATGTCAAATTACGCTTTTTTTTTTTTTACGTTTAATTGTACCTCCACGTTTGTAGTGCATTACCGCACCAGCACCACAATTCTTTATTCCCTTAACCGGCGCAGTCGTTTTGGGGGGAGGAGGGGAGGGTTAGGGGGAACGAATGGATAGATCAACAGATGTTCTTTCAAACGCCCTTTCTGTGGGGGGGGGGGGGCTAATAGACTCAGTGACGCCCATCTCCTCTCTCTCTCTCCCTCATTCTTCATATAATGTATCAAAATGTTGTTAGCTTGTCTTTCATTTCCCCTCACCATATACTTTAGGGCCCTAACCGTCTAAAATCCGCCCCTGGGTCTAGTAGTGCCTGATTCTCCTGTCCGCCCACAACAACTTGTTTTTGTACCCAACGGGCACAGAGTGAAAACCATTGTCTTATTATAGAAAAAATAAATTACAGAACGATCACTGTCTCCCCCCCGGGGGTAGGGCAGTAGCCAGAAATTGGCCCCCTTGATCAAACTATGAAATGTGGAGCTTCCCCCCCCCCCCCCAATTTAGCTCAGCAGCAAAGTAAAACTCCCCTTTGTAAGTGGCCAATTTGGCCTACTTATTCGAACGCCTCTTCGTAGTGCCAGAGATGGGGTAATTGGTGCTAGTTTTACGAAGTACCTGAACCAGAGAACATTTTTCTGGAATACTTAGACACGTACGTGCTTCTTGTGAATTTAGTCATACTTGCAATTTTAGAAACAGATGAATTAGTAGTACTCGTACATGCGCTCTTGGTATTTGTAATCCTACTTGCACCTTTTGTACTTTTACTTCCGTCTTGGCTATTTGTAATCGTACTTGCACATTTTGTACTTTTACTTCCGTCTTGGCTATTTGTAATCGTACTTGCACATTTTGTACTTTTACTTCCGTCTTGGCTATTTGTAATCGTACTTGCATCTTTTGTACTTTTACTTCCGTCTTGGCTACTTGTAATTGTACTGGCACCCTTTGTACTTGCGCTTGTATTGTCAATACTTGGAACAGCTGTGCTCGGTGCTAATACAAATAGAAACAAAAATATGACTCATCGCTCGGACAGATTATGATTTATTTATCTTCGATTGATACGTTTGTAAACCAATTACAACTTGTGATCCATGACAGAAGCCTTTGAAAATAAATCAACGCAATCAATATTTATAATAATAATAATTCATTAAAGTGTTACCTTTTTATTTTTAAATGGGGGTGGGGGGTGTGAGAAGGGGAGGTGGATATCCGTTTCAATGTATGATATTATATCATTATTATACATTCGTCCCAATGGGAATAGCTCAGAATCTGTTGTTGTTCATTTTTTTTTCTAAATAGATCGTTAATATCAATTGGCTGAAAGATTGTTGATATTTGATTACGTATGAACATGACAAGTCAAAAAGAAATATCATCAATACAAGAAAATGTAACAAGTTATATCGCTAAAGGTCTATACGGTGTCAAAATATTATTTTTTTAAAATTAAATTTAAAAAGAAGCAGACGTGTGCAACAATCTTCACCGTCAATATTTTCAATTCCCGCCCAATTAAAATTTTAATTGAAAATTAAAACTGATACTCTTGGACGACATCCTGGCAACATATTTTTTCAAACATAACATTAGGTTCAGATGTTCTTCCGGTCCATCCGGGTTTTTTCGGCCTTTTGACACGTGTGTGCGAAGCGTTCGAGCGAGAATTCCGGTGCAGGACCGTTTCCTTACCTCCAAATCCGAACGCATCTAGTAAAAAAAAAATAAGATATATAATATAATCGGAATTTATTTCGAAATCGGAACTCTTGTCATTGTTATTTCATCATAGCTAACTTTCAACACACACACACACACACAACAAAGTCGAGAGATGAAGTAAGAAACGAATTCCGACCGATTTTGAACAATTCCAACCAAGGCGGAATACAGTACTTTCTTGTTTACCGCGAGATGGGAAAATATTTGTTTGTTTTGTTCGGTTAAACAGTATATGGTATTGCACTTACACATAGAGTGAGTAAGAAAGGGCGCCGTGTAAAAAGTTCGGGGCTGATGAAGTGTAGAATTCATCTGTTTCTATAACCTCGGCATATAAAGGGATTGTGCGGTTAGCACAACGCCCAGCCACCTTTACTTCCCAAACTTAAGTCAGGTACCCATTTAAAGCTGGATGGACTGTGCACCAAATTTCACCTGGAAAAATTCCATGGGCCTCACCGAGGATCGAACCCAGAACTCTCAGGTCGACAGTCGAGTATCTACACCACTCAGCCATCCGTCCCACTGGGACAAGCTTATTTATTTATTTTTTTCGGCGCTTTATTTCAGATTTGAAAAGTGCAGAATCATTGAACCTACGCTAGTTCGGCGTCCAGACCGCACCAATCTTCCTACATTACACTCAACCCCCCCCCTCCCGCTTTATTTTAATACCTGATTTCTGTGCTTCATCTCTAAGCTGATCACTATAGATTGACACAACACAATTTGTCAATGTACTAAACCCCGAACTCTCTCAGAGCCGTAGCTAGCTATGGTGCAAGTTACATTTATTGGCACCCTCATCCCAATCTGAAAAAAGGGGCAAAAAAAAAAAAAACAGCGCTCTTTCGGCACCCCTTCCTAGTCCGGCGCCCAGTGCGGCATTACAACCCACAGTACCCTCCCTAAGCTACTGACCTCTGTTACCTCCGAGTTAATGGCCCCTTCCACTCATCAACGGCCGGCTGGCGCAGTTCGTTTCTTGATATCTCATTAGTTTATTTGTTTCTTTCACTATCTGTCCTCTTACGTAAAGGCGCAAAGGATTAGCGTGAGATTTGGAAGTTGGGAGGAGGAAGGGGGGGGAGGCCCTATCTCCGCGAAGTAAAATGTGCCCTAATGCTCGCTTCGTGTCCTGAACCTGTCTCAACATGAGTCAACATCGAGTGAGTGTGTGAGGGAAAGGGGGGAAAAAGGAGTGAGGGTGGGGTGGGAGGGAGGGGAGGGGAAGGCGGATCTAAACAAACTGCTCTGAAAAAAAAAAGAGATGAATACAGTTGCAAGTTGAAATATGTGCTTGTTTGTGTGGGGGGTGAGGGTGGTGGTGAGTGGGGTGATGCCTGGGTAGTAACGGTGAAACAGAACTGGCCAACAGACAAGTTCCATCCCCAACCAACCCCCCACCAGCTCTGTTTTCAAACATTCTCTCTCTCTCTCTCCCTCTCTTTTTTTTTTTCTCTTCCCTTTCCTCTTTAATAAGTTCGCCCCATACGAGCGGCGTGATTCAACTCTAACAACAACATGCGCCTAAAGGGAGGAAAAAAACACAACACAACAACAGAAACATACTAATCACCCATTGGCTGAGCCCATTGAGCTGTTGCTTTCATTCCAAAAACAAAATGGGAGGAGCCACGCCGCTCTGACAGTCCTGGGGTTGGGAAATCCCTCCACGTCCGTCATTCTGCGAAACTTGGCGGCGATCAATATACCCTCAAACCACCCTAACAGCGGACCAATCAGGAGCCGATACGGGGAGGCGCGTAACGCACAGAAGCCATGCTGTGTTTTTTTTATTTATTATTATTACTATTAAGACTTTTTTTGACTTCGGCTCTTGCTTGTCCTCGCTAACTGGCACGAGATTATTACACGAGAGAGAGACAGACAGAGAGAGAGAGAGAGGGGATAAAAAATACTCGCGTAAAGTTTTATTTTTTGTTTTGAAGAGAATAAAGAGGTACAGGCGAGTGTTCCGTGCTACTTGGCAGATTCGGCAACCGAGGCTAAAACTTGTTCAATTCGCGAGGACAATAATTTGCAAAATGATTCAATATTAATACTTTTTTTTTTTTGGAGTTATAGATGTGAGCAGACGACAGAAACAAAAATAGAAACAGTAGGAAGATAAGAGTTAACAAATTTTGAAGTGTTTCACTCGTTGGATGGATGGTACGTTTTATTGAAACAGAAATATTTCATTTTATTCCCGGCAATTATTTTTTGGTGTGCAATTGTGTTGGATATTCTTTGAAGTAAGGCGTGAGTTATTTAAAATAAGCTAAAGTTTCTATTTTCTTGCATATTTAACATTTTTTTAACACAAGTGTATACATAGTAAGACATTTGTTGAAAGTATCTTTTTCTTTTCTCGTTAAAACAGTTAATACTATTTTGAAAATCTGGACTTGTACAGTTAATATAAAATTAAAGGTTTTACTCTTATAACACACAGTTTCTCTTTAGTCATTACATTTTTTTTTTTTTGGTAACTTTACATAAATGCTTGCTAATAAAATCCGAAGATGCCTATTAGAAAACTAGAATTTTTTAATAATATTATTAAAAGATATTATAACATAAAATACAAATACTACTATACAAATTTATATCGTTAAAATTGTTTAATAATAATTGTTGTTTTCAATTCACATTGTACGCGCAGATTGAAACAGAAGGAATACATAATATAAATAGTACAAAACACATACCAAGAGTTCACGCAAACTATTTTTGTTTGTGTGTGTTTAAAAGGACATTCTATGATTAATGGCCGAAGCTGCGCCGACAGCACACACTATGTGTAGAGTGACATCCAAATGACATCTCTCAATGTGCACGAATTGTCATTTTATCAAGTCAGGAATTCATCTGTGATTTTTTTTTTGATACAGTACCAAACTTGACCGTTGTACATTATTTATGTGTTTGATGGGGAGAATTCGGTCATAACTGACCATCTCAACTTCGGACATATACGCTGCATGATTTTGTGAAATATATCACACAGAGGAACATACACACACACACACGCGCAAACACGAACACACAGTGGATTAACCATGTCTCTCGCTCAGTTTCCTGCCTTCCCACCGGCGCCGAACCTGAACCGGACTTCACCACCTACGGCCACATCATCTCAGGTAAGTGGTCACTAATAAATTTTTAAAAAAATGGGGAAAGGGGGGGCGGTGGTTACGGTCACTGTAAGGCCAGTGTATGTATTAACCCCGACCCCCACCCCCCCCCCCCATCCCTCACTCCCTCAACACCGTCAGAGTGTAAACACGTTAGTGTATTCATTTACATTTATGCAAATTGTAAGGTAATTTACTTTTTAAAAGTCGGGGATGTGGGGGGTGGGGGGTTGGGGTGGAGGGGGCGTTTGTAAATGTATAAATCCCCAAAGACAGACGGTGGAAGCCGCTAACAAAAAAAAAAGACTAGCAAGCGCTTGATTCAGTTATAAAAATTAACGTTATTTAAATGTCGTCATGGAAATAACGTTATTTGAATATCGTCCTTGAAATAACGTTATATTTCGGATAAAACAGCAAACGATATTTGTAAGTATCTATAAACGAAAAGAGATAGAGATAGAAGGTAAGGTACTGAATGAGGATTGGGGGGTGGGTGGGAGGGGTTACCCTCATACATTGATTATGAACTGTCAAGCTTGATGATGCATATCTATCTATCTATCTATCTATCTATCTATCTATCTATCTATCTATCTATCTATCTATCTATCTATCTATCTATCTATCTATCTATCTATCTATCTATCTATCTATCTATCTATCTATCTATCTATCTATCTATCTATCTATCTATCTATCTATCTATCCATCCATCCATCCATCCATCCATCCATCCATCCATCCATCCATCCATCCATCCATCCATCCATCCATCCATCCATCCATCCATCCATCCATCCATCCATCCATCCATCCATCCATCCATCCATCCATCCATCCATCCATCCATCTATCTATCTATCTATCTATCTATCTATCTATCTATCTATCTATCTATCTATCTATCTATCTATCTATCTATCTATCTATCTATCTATCTATCTATCTATCTATCTATCTATCTATCTATCTATCTATCTATCTATCCATCCATCCATCCATCCATCCATCCATCCATCCATCCATCCATCCATCCATCCATCCATCCATCCATCCATCCATCCATCCATCCATCCATCCATCCATCCATCCATCCATCCATCTATCTATCTATCTATCTATCTATCTATCTATCTATCTATCTATCTATCTATCTATCTATCTATCTATATGTTTGTTTGTCTGTCTGTCCATTCTACCTAGCAATTTAATTCTATAATCCTCTATTATAATTTTTTTCTTTATTTAAACAATAAACACAATTCATCGCCCTATAGATATCAATCAATCAATGAATCATAAAAACAACCTATCAATGTAAGTCAATTAAAATCATGCTTGCTTATAATAAAACCAAATATGATGTTTTTTCTTCAAACAAATTTAATAATTCTAAATTTGTGTATTTTTTTTTTAAATCTACACATAATACATGAAATAAATTAACAGTGTTAACAATATGAATTCAATATTGTTAACATTACATGCTATGTATTCCAGCTGAGCTTTAAGCGCATTAACAATTTTTTTTACAAAAAAAAGTTCCATGTCTATATAATGAATTGACTTTGACTAAATTATTAAAAATACTGAAAATTAAACGTATTATGAAAGATACAAATTTTCATTCAGTGATTTGGTCGCTCGGCTTCCAACCCGATTTTTTGTTTGACCGGTAGGAGATTGTGTTTGACCGATAGCAGATTGCGTTTGACCGATCGCAGATTGCGTTTTGACCGATAGCAGATTGTGTTTGACCGATAGGAGTTTTGTTTATATTGATACAGTATGTATACATATAAAACAGTTCAATGGAAGGCGACTGTTGGATGCGGAGTCGAAGGAAACCTGTTATTGAGAAATAGGTGGCCGAGTTACTTAAACTGGTGTATTGATTAATTATGTTATTATTCGACGCAGGGTCGTTTCTAGGTATTTGTGGGCCTCGGGGCTCTTCATTATAGAATGTTTCTAATTGCCCTGGGTCAATGTGCTTGGCGTAATCAGTCATAATAAGAATTAAGTCTTGAATGGGGCCCCCTATAACCATGGAGGGGGGGAGGGGCGATGGGCCCCCTATGACTGTGGAGGGGCAGGGGCGGGGGGGGATAGACTGACGCCCAATCGTCCTATCCAGTATACCAGTTGTACATTTCTAGTGTTTATATTTGTAAAATATGCCGATATTTTAGTCGTTTTTTTTTTTGTTTGTTTGTGTATATGCCAGACTACCCTAACCCCTGACCCCTAACCTCTGACCCACATCACGCTTTTGACTCAAAAACGCTTCTTGCATACATACATAAATAAATATATGAAGCATTTGGAGCTTGGGCGTTGTACCAGCCACACAACTACCCCCCCCCCCGCCCCCCCCCTGATAAGCCCGTGGCCACAGAAACATTACATCTTCCCCGATGCCCCCCCTCCCCCTACGGGCTAAGGGAACTTAATGTACTTTACTAAATGAGACATTTAGGGCAACTATTGCCCAACCCGTACACTGGGTTAGTCTAGATTGACTTTAAACGCTTGATATTTTGATGTTGCTTACTTAACACACATTTCTATTTGTTTATATAATCGGATTATTTAAGGGAAAAGTTTGCAGTATCAATCTCGTATCACTCTCTCAGACAGAGGCGTAGCTAGGGGAGGGGGGTACATATGTCCCCAGGCGCCGAGGTTCAGGGGCGCCAAATGGTATATTTTACGTATAATATTATATGGTTTTCGAATGGAGGGGGGCGCTAAAAAGGTATTAAAAAGTTAAAATGCCCCGGGCGCAAGTTGCCTTGCGCCCCCTCCCCCACCGCCCTCGCTACGCCTCTGCTCTCAGATTAAGCTGATGGTCTCAAAACCAAAGACAATAACATTTTTTCAAGAAGTGATATGTATGATTAAATAAATTGAAGATAAAAGACGAAGTCGTAAAATAAAATATTAAAAGAACAACACAAACTGCGAGTGAATAATAGGCAGCAGACAACAAAATATATATGACATTTTTTTTTAAAGGTGACTTCGAGACGGTCATTTCAACTGACCGGAGGTCACGTGCATTTGATAGCTTTATGGTCATGCTAGGGGCCGAGGTCACTTAGCCATCCATGTCACGTCCATGTCAGGCGAAATCTTACTGAGTATTAAAAAAAATGTTTTTAAATATTAACAAGTTATTAGCGAGGGAATGTTTTTAGAAACATGGCTTTAAGACAAAATTAATAACTACATACATGCCTAAATAATTATAACCAAACATACATACATACAAACAGATACAAAAATACTTATAATGTAATCATTTCAAGTCCTGGTTTATTTCTCTAGATCTACACCCCCCCTCACAGGGCCAGTTTAAACTGATTTCACCGATTGCTCCTGATTGGGCCCCGCGCTTGGCAGGGGCCCCGCAATTTGTATTTATCTTAATAGTACTAGTTTTTATTGTAAAAAAAATTAGAAGAGGGGCCTCGAAAACATCCGTTTAATTGGGCCCAGCTATTCGTAAGGCCGGCTTCGACCCTCCACCATAGCCCAAGGGCCTAAGAATTGCCCTGTGTGCAGGTCATGTACTGTTTGACCAGTTAATTAAAAAAAGAAAAAACAAATAGCTTTTAGAATTTAAATCACTGAGTCTAAAATGTAATAAAATTACGTACGGCTAGTTCCAATGCAGTGACATCAATACTTTATATGATCACGACTTTTATGTATATATATATATATATATATATATATATTATCTTTTAAATCACCAAACAATACGAATTACAAAAAAAAAATATCAAACTCACGTAAGGAAGGCAAACAATCACACACACATACACACACACACACACACACGCACGCACGCACGCACGCACGCACGCACGCACGCACACACACACACACACACACACACACACACGCATGATATCAACAACAAGCCCGTTGCAATTGAACGTATTTCAGCCAGCCAATTTAACAATACACTCACTCTAACATAATCTCGTTAGAAATAACATGACGATACAGACACTTGATGGCGAATTAAACAGAACGATGGGTCTCGCGATCCTTGCTAACTCAATATTGCTCATTCTTATGCAACCGTATTATTTACTTTTATAACCAGGATCGTTGGTGGGTATTTTAGGGCACCCAAGGAATCGATGAAATCAATACTGTACATGTCTAGGGAACTTTATCACCAGATTTGATGGTACATTTAATCTGAATTCGGGCCCTTTGAAAAATGGGCGGTCGCATGCTGTCTATAAGTAGGGGCCCTGATAGTTAAGCCGCCCCCCACCCCACCCCAGCAAATAACAAAGAAAAGCCATTCCAAAAAAAAATTAAATCTTTCTTTATGCAAAATGTTGAACAGTTAATTTCAAATCATCATTGTTCTTAGCATTGGAATTGTAGATAACATTACATTGTACTCACTGTATAGACTGTTACAGCCTCACATAACATAATAATACTATAGATACAAATTTGTTACTCACTGTATAGACTGTTACAGCCTCACATAACATAATAATACTATAGATACAAATTTGTTACTCACTATATAGACTGTTACAGCCTCACATAACATAATAGTACTATAGATACAAATTTGTTACTCACTATATAGACTGTTACAGCCTCACATAATATAATATTACTATAGATTTAAACTTAATTCGCAATTCTCTTTTTAAAAAAATACAAATGTAATCAATGAGACAAAAAACAATTATTAGTTTTAAGTCATCCTGAGGAATTTCTCATTTATTCAAAACTTTAAAATATTTTCAAAAGATCACAATGAGTGAAAAATAATAAAAATTAAAATAATAAAAAAAAATACACTGACCGGTACATATCCAAAATGGAAATTTCGCCTTGACCAAGGGTCAGGTAAAACATTCTCGGTAAATAAAAAAAAACGTTAATCTATCTATCTATCTATCTATCTATCTATCTATCTATCTATCTATCTATCTATCTATCTATCTATCTATCTATCTATCTATCTATCTATCTATCTATCTACCTATCTATCTATCTATCTATCTATCTATCTATCTATCTATCTATCTATCTATCTATCTATCTATCTATCTATCTATCTATCTATCTATCTATCCATCCATCCATCCATCCATCCATCCATCCATCCATCCATCCATCCATCCATCCATCTATCTATCTATCTATCTATCTATCTATCTATCTATCTATCTATCTATCTATCTATCTATCTATCTATCTATCTATCTATCTATCTATCTATCTATCTATCTATCTATCTATCTATCTATCTATCTATCTATCCAATCATTCTTCCGTCATTCCCTCCGCCCGTCTGCCTATTCTCCCATACAGACATCCTCAAGATGGTTGAGTAATTTATCAACCATCTTCATCCTCAACCATCAACCGATCACGCCTGTATACACACATGCACTTGTTAATACTGTCTTGTAGAAAACATCTCTGAATACTCTATCAGCTATATCAGCTGCCCCAATATATAGCAATTAAATAATGAATCCATTATTCTTGTAAAACATTGTATATAGAATTCAAATTCAAATCAAACTTACATATTTAAAACTTTTTATGGAAAAACTTTTTCTAAGATAATTTTATGAATTTAAAATGTCAATAATCTGATAGTAAAAATATTGTTGAAAATATTTTAACATTACATGTCGTTACCTGACCATAAGTACATTCTGTGAACATAAACGTTTCATAAGTAAATAACAATTATGATAACAGACTTACGTGTTTCAAGAGCAATAAAACTAACTTTTTTTTTTTACCAAGATGTGTTCATTGCGCACGAACCGTTAAAAACAAGTGTTCCCTCTAAAGCTGTGCCCGTGAGCGCACACAACTGTAAGCTGTTTCCGTGTATCCACACGCAACTAAAAGCTGTGCCCGTGTGCGCACACACATCTAAAATGTGTCCCTGTGCGCCTAAAACTCGACGATCTCGCGCAAACAAACACACAGTACATAAATGAGCAGAAAAAGTAACATTTACTGCGCCTACAAGTTGCGCACACAAATGTTGAATCCTCCTTTCAAAGTTGTACACTGCCGATACCAATGGTCAACACTCAGCCGTTGGAAAAATTAGATGGAACAATGGTTGCCTGACTCCAATTTGAAACTTTAACAGCATGCCGTTGCTTGGTAAAACTTGCGATACTTATTTATACATACAATATATATATTAGTATTTTGGTAATATACGTCTATATAAATGTGCTGATAATGTGTGGATAATGTGTGGATATTGTGTGGATAATGTGTTGATAATGTGTGGATAATGTGTTGATAATGTGTGGATAATGTGTGGATATTGTGTGGATAATGTGTTGATAATGTGTGGATAATGTGTGGATAATGTGTTAATAATGTATTGATAATGTGTTGATAATGCAGGTCTATTGATAATGTGTTGATAATGAGTTGATAATGTGTTGATAATGTATTGAGAATGTGTTGATAATGTGTGGATAATGTGTGAATAATGTGTGGATAATGTGTTGATAATGTGCGATGAGAGCTATAGCCGTTAGTATGAAAAGGTAAACTAGGCTAGACCGACTTAGGTCCTTATTGTTAGAGACCGCTCACCCCCCTCCACACACTATATCAAGTTCCCCCCCCCACCCCACAGGTACACATTTATTTTTGCCCATAAACTATTTATGATTATTACCACCCAATGCTCCTAATATTTGCTCTGAAGGTTTCATTTTAACTGAGATGTTGTTAACTCATTCAATTTCATATTTATTTAATCATTTTGTTCCTGACGGATAACACATGTTTTTCCACCAATGTGTATTCCTAGATTACATCATCTTCGCCCACAACTGGACACAGGGCGTGCTGCGAGAACGGGCGCCCCATCCTGACCGACCCCCACACCGGACAGACCGTCTGCTCGTGCCAGTACCCGCCTGGCCTGGTCAGCTACCCACGGGCGGCGCTGCCCCCGGGGCTGGAGTCTGTGTACAGCGCCTCGGCGTACGCCGCTGCCGTGTCCCAGGGCTACGTGGCGCTGGGCGCCGAAGGGTCGGCATTTTACTCCCCGCTGGTAAGTTGTACGTGTCATTAATGTTTGATAATGTTTATCAAGTGACTTGTCCTGTCTCATCCACTCTGCGCATGTCATCAAAAGACTGTCACACAGGTATATTATTAACCAAAATAAGAAAGCTAAATTACAGTGTTTTCAGTGACTTTGTAGATAGAGTATAAGGAAATGCTCGATAAACAATGATCCAGTAATGTACACCAATAACAGTATTAGTCTTACTGAGTTCACAAAATGAAAACAAAAAAAAACATGGCGGCGATCAGAAAAATCCATCTAATACGAAGTTTCGCTATATATATATATATGTGTTGATATATATATATATATATATATATATATATATCTTCTGTAAAGCTAATGTATGTATCTTTGCATGTATTAGTTCGATTGTGTCATTGCATAACGTGTCGAGGTGTGTCTTCTTCATCTTAGTCTTGACTGACAACGCGCATCGTCATAAAGTTTATTAAATCGGAAAATTTTTTTTTACGAATTTAAATCAAAATTTAATTTCAAAGTACACTTTTTTTTTTTAAATATCTGTCTAAATATCATTAATTTTCTTCAGCTAATGAACAGCCATTTCAAAAAAAAACAAAAAAACTTGCCTAAAGCTTCAAAATATACATTTTCCGACGAGCAAATCAAAAATATTTTTGAAAATAGAAGTTTTTGATTTTATTATCAAACCTTTTATTATGTTATTGTTTACATTTAACGTTCACATTCTCAGCTGTATTTGTTTATTTCAATCGTTGATATTGGCAAGTGGCGAGTACTAGTGGATATCAAAATTTCTATTTATATATATATATATATACAGTGAATTCCGCTTAATTGGGACACCGCTTAATTCGAACAGCCGCTTATTTGGGACAAATCTCAAAGAAACCAAACCAAGAAGCCAATAGTAAATTTGTATGTTTAATTGGGACAGCCGCTTAATTGGGACAAAAAGCCCCGGTCCCGATGTGTCCCAATTAAGCGGAATCGATTATATATATATATATATATATATATATATATATATATATATATATATATAAATTCCCAAGACACTGTAATAACAATCGACACCGCAATATTCTCACACACGTGTGTCGTTATACACAATCACTACCACAGATATTTGTAGTTATATGTTATAGTCAGTGTCTCTTCTGGGCGGCCAGTTGCAGACATTGGCCAGCTAAACCGGCAAATTGTATTCACTAAACAGTGCCAGATCTATTGAGCTTGGGACTCCATGATTGTGAGGCATTTCACTAAGGAAGACAAAAATAACTTGCATTTTACACACACGCACACACACACACACGCACGCACACACAAATCAACGGGGCGCCAAAGGCGATGGCTGGTACCTGGAACCCGGAATAGACTGGTAATCGTATCAGACTTTTAAAGACTTATATAACCGACATTTTTTTTTGTTTTGTTCCCCCCCCCCCTCCCAATCAGGGAAGTTCCCCGTATGACCTGAAAGAGAGCGCAGAAGCCTGGAGACAACTTGCAGCTGCCCAGCCCGGGTTTCCCTATGACCCGATGTCTATGTACCCGTATGGACCGGGGTGAGTAAGAAACAGTGCACGTGCAAAGTAGCTCGGCCTTAAGAGACTCACACAACCCATGCATATTGTTTTGTTTTTTTGTTTTTCTCTTTATGAACCGATTATTGCTTTTGTGTATGAAAGTTTGCAAAACATGGAAATGGGTATAAAAAAAAATGGCGTTCATTGGTGTTGACTTTAAAAGCCATTTTTTGCTTCTTTTTTTTAACTGCATTATATTTCTATCGGAGGCTATCCCTGCGGTATAACGGCTGGTTTTTTTTTTTTTATCAATGGGGGCATTTTGAGTTTCGTTAGTTTCTCCCACTTATGCGGGGATGTTGGAAGGGTTGGGGATGGTGGGAGGGGGGGGGAGAAGCTGGGAGGAGTTGAGATCACAGAATTAACTATAAAGTTTATTTAATAGTTCCTTTATATTAATTCTCCTTTTTTAAATTTCCCTGTAAATATTGTGTGTGAATTTTTTTTTCATAAACTTGTTCCACCTTCGTCATATTTTGAAATCTACTAGTGCCATTGTTTTCTTTTGAATCGACAGTTTTAATAATTAAACAAAACAAACACACACACACAATCTCGGACAGACGCACCAACATGAAAGGGCGTTTCTCTGCCCTGAGCCGCCTATGTTATAATGCCGCCCCCCGCCACCCCCATCTTTGAAGTTTTGTTTAATGAAAAAAAAACAGGTCCGAAAGAGACGGGGGAGGGGGGAAGGGCTGAAGGCTTCTAGGGAGCTATGGTGGTGGTGGTGGGAATCGTTGTAGCTTAAAAAAATATGGGCGAAAAAAAAAAATCAAAAAACAATAATAGAAAATGTTTTAAGAAAAATAATTAAATCTGATGGTTCAAAGGTTAACCAAAACAAAAAGAAATATGTAGACTTCCCCTGGGATAGGGGGTGGGCGGTGTAATGGGGGGGGGAAGAGGGGAAGTCAAGAAGAGGGATCGTTTTATTAGTTCTTTGAGTAAATAAATCGTGTGCAGAATTTTTTTTTTTAAATACGAGGAGGAGGGAATGGACCCCGGGGATGGTGGTGGGGGGGGGTGGGGGGAGAGGGTTAGGCTGAGAACGAGAAGTGAAGACGACTGTTGACAAGTAACAAAAAAACATAAACACACACACACACACACACACAAAGTGACGAAGTCAGTACAATATAATAGTTTTGCTCGCAGTAACCTCCCTTCCTTGGCCAACTCGTCTCAGTTTCATTCAATCAGTTCAAAAAACCAATTGACGGGTTTTGTTATGGGCTCAAGTATGTGCCGCCCCCCCCCCCCCCCCCACCACCACACACACACACCCCTTTTAAAATATAAAATAAATAAAAGTATCAATATTCTGTCTGGGCGTTCACACTCACACACACGCACAAACACACATATATATACACACACATACACAAATACAGGCTAACGAACACACATACACAATATTTATCGTTAGCACATTTTTTTTTATATGTGGTTGTGCGTGTTTAGGAAATGGGGAGGGTTGGGTGGGGGAGGGGGGGGAGTGGAGGGGTAGCGGTTTGTGGAATCGTGTTCCTAGCGTTAGTGTTGCTTTCGTTGACGAAAACTAAAACTAAAACCTTCGTTGACGAAAACTAAAACTAAAACCTTCGTTGACGAAAACTAAAACTAAAACCTTCGTTGACGAAAATGTTGACTTTTCGTCAACGGGAACTAAAACTAAAACTAAAATTAGCAGCAAGACTAATAACTAGACGAAAACTGAAATTATTACAGAAAAAACGAAATAAAAACTGAAACTAAAATATGACCTGGGACTAAAACAACACTACCTAGCGATGACCAGACACATCATCATACGACACATTTCATCATTGCAACATTTCATCATTATTGGGTTAGGTTTAGGTAACTGTCTCAACATGTTTCCGAAATTTGCTCAGTATGTTAATTACTTAATTTCACCTACGTGTTCAAATGTGCAATGATGAATTTCTATAATGATGAAATGTTGCAATGATGAAATGTCTCCTATGATGAGATGTCGGGGAACCGTTCCTAGCATAAGCGATGAAATCGTATTATTTTTTTGTTGTTTTTTTTTTCTGCCCCCCCTCCCCACAATATCCATTCTTCACACACATACACACACACACAGACTTCTAAATACCAACGCACGCGCGCACGCACAACCTTGTCATCACACCATTAGCTCTGCATAAAAAAATGTGTGTGTGTGTCCGGTTATAGTCAGTTTTCCAACTGAATGTTTTGACTACACAACGCATCAAAAATGTCGATGCTACAACTTTCTTGCTGATCTGGTAAACAGTAGTCCACTTCACATCCTTCATTAATCTCTTCTCGGCGAGGAGGGGGGTGGAGGTAGGGTGTGTATTAAGGCTCTTCGTTCTTTCCATTCATTGAACCGACCGAATTTGGTCATTGAGACATTTAAAAATATATTTTCTAAAAAAAAAGAAGAAAAAAAATCTTTAAATATTTATTTTCGTGGGCAAAAGTACTATTTATAACTTTTTTTTTAAATAGATTTTTTTGGGTTTATGTTTGCCTGTCATTAGTGTTTTTTTTCATGGATGCCGGGTTCATGTTTGTGTGTGTGTGTCCTTATGTTTCACAGGAAGAACGCGACGCGAGAAAACACCAATACCCTCAAAGCATGGCTGTACGAGCATCGGAAAAACCCGTACCCGACTAAAGGGGAGAAGATAATGTTGGCCATTATAACCAAGATGACCTTGACACAGGTAACTTAATTAGTCTTCACGACCTCATAAAGTAATGTACGCATATTATATTTAGGGGTTAGGGGGGTTAAGCATGACCGCAGCAAGGGGGAGAGGGGAGGGGGCGGGCGCTCAAACTGATCACGTGTCACTAAATGGCTGTAATCTGCTACGCTTTAAAATGTCTTTGCAACCGGCATGTGGCTATCGGATGAGAGGAGCCCCCTCCCCCCCCACAGTTGATGGTGATTGAAATGGGGCCCCGAGATAAGTTCCAGGTAGCCTTAGTCTAGGGGGTTCTGCATATAGCCTATATTACTTCGTCTTTGTTCTTTTCATTTAACTTTCTTGTCTTTAATAAACTGACCATTACTTTCGGTCTGTGTTTTTTTCCCCAGGTGTCCACTTGGTTCGCCAACGCCAGGCGGCGCCTGAAGAAAGAGAACAAGATGACCTGGTCACCCAGGAACCGGAGCGAGGATGGCAGCGATGACGTGGACAACAACGAGGATGACGACGACTGCGGGGACAGCAGGCGGCGTGACGTCATATCCCCTGCCCACGAGCTAGACATTACGTCATCGAAACCGTCGTCCCCGCTTCTCTCTCCAGGTCAGTAGAGTTTGACCACTTGACCATCTGTTCATCACTCCGTACACTCAATCTATCTATCTATCTATCTATCTATCTATCTATCTATCTATCTATCTATCTATCTATCTATCTATCTATCTATCTATCTATCTATCTATCTATCTATCTATCTATCTATCTATCTATCTATCTATCTATCTATCTATCTATCTATCTATCCCACTCATCATACTGAAGTATATTAATAGCTTAATTTCCACGGCTTGTCCATTCACTTACCTATGTCATCCGTAGTGCCTCCTTGGCCATTGCACATTCATCAAGTGTGTGGATATAAGAAAGTCACTTCAAAAGCCATCCAGCCAGTAGGTGATACAATGTCTTCCTTCCAGTGACTTTCATTATTATTATTTCATCATTATCAATTTATCAATCAATCAATATATCTGTCAATCTCTCTTTCTCTCTCTCTCTCTACTATATATATATATATATATATATATATATGATGACAATCTAATAGCGTATCTACCTTTTTTAATATGTATCTGTTTATGTCTGATCTATTTATGTATCTTCTTTAAATCCATTTTGATGATTTCATCATCGGTTTTTTCCTCTCACTAACAATAATTTTTATCAAAATAAATGGACCTAAATGAGAATCGATAAATTAATATAACTGATCGATCTGTTTTAAAGTATCAATACAAACAACTGTAATTTAAATGTGTACTAAAAATATCAGTCCATGCACGCGCCTGATGTAATATATCACACGGTTTTATCATACATTTTGTCAGTGTATTTTTTGTCCCCCTTTTCTATCCATTTTAAGTTGTTTTTCCCCTTGCTAGCAAAGTGGAACATTGAAAGTGCCCAAGCGATACACAGCAAGTCTGCTAATGTGCTAAGACATTTCTTATAGTATTATTTAAAGAGGAAAAAAAAATGAGTGAATTGCTTAGACATAAATAAACGCGTGTTGCTTTCTGTTCCGATCGGGGGCGCCGGGCCTTGTTCGAGGGCGTTCGGTGGGAAAGACACGACGACGAGGGTTATGAATCGTGACATCGTCCATTCACCACACAAAAAAAAAACAGACGGAGAGGGGGAGGGGGGGGGGGGTTGGGTGTTTGACGTCGAATCATGCATGGATGACCCGATCGTACTTAGTAGCGGACAGAACGAGTAGGGGGGGAGGGGGAGGTGGTGGTGACAATAAAAAAAAACGAAGATGGGGTTGGGGCGGAGGGGGGTGTGTGAAAGGAGAGAGAGAGAGAGAGAGAGAGAGAGAGAGAGCCCGGTTTTGTAATGGTATAAAACACTTGCCAGTCATGAAAACCACATCAATAAATGTCTCCATACGGACAACTTGACAGGTTGAATTAGCCCCAAAACGATTTCGCGCGAATTTCACTTTTGTTTTTTTTTTTCCTCTTCAGTGCTTCATATTTTTTTTTATTCTTAACCCACCCCCCTCCCCTTCCCCACGGGCGCCCTTAAATAAAAATAAATATAAAAAAAATTTCATGATCATTGCTAACAACAATTATGTTTTTTTTTCTAAACATGTTCTTATTTGTAACACCTTTTTTATTTTTTCCCCGTGTCATCTCTACCGTAACATGTCATTTGAAACCAGGTTGTCAATTTTTTTTTTTCATTCTCCCTCTCCACCCACCCCCCCTCGACCCCCGACACTCCCCCAGTACAGCCAAATGTGTGTAGACAGGTTTGAAACAACTAAATGGCTTGGAAAATAAAAAAAATCGTTTACAATTGAAGATTTTTTTTTTTTTTTAAATTTTAGACATAAATGTTGACACGCCTCCATGTCACGTTGTTCGCGGTGCAGGCCCTTCAGCCACTCGAGCGTGGCACGACGGGGGCTGAGGAGGCTCGAAAAAAGATTTTTTTTTTAAATTGTCCCTCATTGATGCCATTTACAGTACGTTGTGTGGAGGGGGGGGGGGTGGGAGGTTAATACGATAACGATCGTCATCTCGGCCCGCTGTCAATGATGCCTACATTAGTACTCTTTGGGCTCTACTATGGGGTGCGGGTCCCAATATTGATCTCGGAGCAGCGCCGAACCTACGGGTCTGGGGGGGGACTGGTGAGGCTTGGCCTCTTTGGGGGGCCCCTGCATTTAGACATTCGACACCATGATCTGAGATAATCTACTTAATATTTAATGTAAAAAAAATGTTTTAGCCCCCCCCACCCACCCCCTTTAAGCTGGGGCCATGGGGGATTTTCGAATTTGGATCCCCCTCTCTCCCCTCCACCTAGATACGCCTCTGTCTCGAAGGTTCCCCATTTATTCCTATTAAAACTATCGCTAAATGACTCACAATACTTTATTTCTTTATTTGAGCATTTCTATTTCAATTTTAACGATGTAACATCATTTCATTCCCCCCCCCCCCCAGTAACTTCAGAACATCTCTCGTTGAATTGAGGACCGCTCAAAATGTCAATGAAGACCTCGTCACCAAAATATAAAATCTCCTACGCCGATAAGCTATATTCTAATTTAAAAAAAAATAGTTTTCTTTTCAAAACATAGTTAGCGGTCAGTGAATTCATAAATAGCACTTCATGTATGAATCACTGTTCCGACGTAAGCTCAGCAGCTACGCAATGACTAAGTGCAATACAGTGGATTCCGCTTAATTGGGACACCGCTTAGTTGGGACAGCCGCTTATTTGGGACAAATCTCAAAGAAACCAAACCAAGAAGCCAATGGTAAATGTGTATGTTTAATTGGGACAGCTGCTTAATTGGGACAAAAAGCTTCGGTCCCGATGTGTCCCAATTAAGCGGAATCGACTGTATATGGCAGACAGACGTATTGTATTCCCTGAAACAAAAAAAAACATCAGTAAAAGACACACACACACACACACACACAAAACACGCACTCACACATGAAATGTACAAAGTGACAACAATCAAGACAGAAAGAGAGAAGAGAAAAAACCGGGAAAAAACCGAAAACTTGTCAAAGATAATTTTCGAAACAATGACACTAGAAATTCTGATCGGTTATGTATGTGTGTGTGTGTGTGTGTGTGTGTGTGTGGTGCACATTGTCAGAGGCGGATTGTCCTTGTTTCCTGTGTAGCCGCGGGGGTTAGGGGTTGAGTAAAAGGGTTACAACGGAGCCGTGGTCATTATGCGTCACGACACCGGTCATTTATAGAATCAAGACAAGGTTAGACACGCGTCTCAAAGTAGATTGTGTCTTAAATCTTGAGACTCACGGCCTGTGACGGTGGGGGTGTGTGGGGGAAGGGTCGGCGATAAGAAGAGGGAACAGAAACTCCCTCTCCGATCTAAATGAAAGCTCCCCCCCCCACACACACAACTACCCACCCCCCTCTATTTATACAACAGTCAGGACGTTATTTATATAAAAAAAACAAAACTTTATAATATATTGTGCATGTCGGAAGTCAATGTGTCCAGAAGACGTGTGCGTAAGATGTGAGCAATGTTCCAGGCATGTATTAGTAATACCACATCCCCAACCACACCCCCACACCCCCTCCCCCCATCAACCCACACACTCACACACACCCCCTCCCCCAGGCTGAGTTTATAAGTTTCTATTCAGTTTTCCTGGTTCCTTTGTTTCTTTACATCCAGCTTGCTGCTAACCGGAGAAGTCGCTTACCATAAAAAAAAGGACCTTTGTGTGTCGGTTTGCTCATTCTGTCAGTGTGATCCCGCAATGTATTGACCAGTGTCCACAATAACTTTAAAATAAGACTTTTATTATGGCATGTGCGGATTAAAAAAAAAAGCATAACTTGTAAGACAATTGTGATACAAACCATGGTGATGCTCTCTTTCCTTTTTTTAGGGATATAGTGTTTTTTTTTTCTCGTAGATATTAAAAAAAACTGCTAATGGACAGTTTTTGTAGTGCTCTTCTTTTATACCACTATTGCCGATAGTGCGATGACCATGGAGGCAGCACGGAAGATATAGAAAAAAAAATTCACAATTACCTAAAAAAAATATCAATTGGTTTTCATTGCTGATCGAACCCAGTACTCTCGGGTCGACAGTCACGCGATTTTTTTTACACCGCTCGGCTACCCGTCAAATCCCCATTTAGATATAGCGTCGACCTTTCTATGCGAAAAAAAAATTCAGAAAAGTAATTCATTACGTTATTCCGTTTTCACTCCTCATTATGTGTACATCATTGTCACCGAAATCCGCAAGAAGGAATGCGATAAAATATGATGTAAATCTTGAAATGGCGCGACATTGAACCTTAACTTTGTGATTGCAAAAACAAAAAATAAATAAATAAAAGAACTACTCCCATTAGCCATGATAAAAAAATATGTAATAAAATAATAGCGCTTTGGGCTCTGCGTTTAATCGAAAGTAAAGAATTAACACAACAGTATTCCCAGTTGAAAATACAATCACGAAAAAAATCGGATCTGCCCGAAACCAAAAAAAAAATAACAAAGCCTATAGCGATGAAGCCTAAGGGGATATAAATCTATGCAAAGGTTTTGCAGGGTACAGCTGGTATATGAATACTTGTAATCGCCACATTCAGTCACAACCTTTCAGTTGGTATCAGAGGTGGTGGAGTCAGGTCACGAGAGGACCCGGGCGCCGACAAAAAAAAGGAAATAAACTGAACCCGTTAATTTAAGAGGGACATTTAATACAAAAAAAAAGAGTTAAAAGTTGGGCTCTGGTCCACTCAAATGGCGCCCCGTGCCGTGCAGTCACCCCTTTTAACCGCCCCATTGACTTTTATCTTAATCAATGTATTGAAATCATCCAAAAAAAAAAATAGTTTACATTAGCCACAAAAAAAGTAAAAAGACAAATCATTAACAAAATTTTCTCCCCTTTTCTGTTTTTCAAGCTTTACTCGTATACTTAAGTATTTGATATTATAATCCCCCATATATTGCCAGACTTTTATACCTCTCCACCCCCACCACCCCCACACTCCCCTATCAAAAAGAAAATTTGAAAAAAAAATAAAAATCTGTTACATTCCCTCCCCCACACACCCCTCACACCCTCCTTAAAAATGGCCGCGCTAGCATACTCCCCCGCCTCCAAACTAGATAATATTCTATCAGCGTTTAGAGAGAAATTTTACATTCCTTTTACCCTCTTCCCACACCCCCCCGCCCTTTTCCCCAACCCCTCACCCTCCTGCCTCCCTCACCCCCCTCCGCCCGTTTTCCCCGACCCCCCCCCCCCTAGAACTCCAAAATTTCATGTTTTGACATCTTGCTAATACCACATTTCACCGTGTTTCACCACACAAAAAAAAAATTATAATAATCTGATATGTTCGATTTTCCCATCACTTGCTGACAACGTCATTCAACTAAAGCCGCTCAGATATTGTAATATATTTTTTTTTGTAGTTTCTTTTTTTAATATCAAAAATTTTTTTTTTGTCCTACAAAGTTTTCTATTGTTCCCCCAAAAATCAGCGATTTCAATTTTATTTTTACTCCTCCTGCAATTTCGCTGAGCCAAAAAAAAAAAATCTAAATTTAGCTCCGCGCGATGCTAGAAATGAAATAATCCTATTTACATATTAGGAAAGTGACCTCCCATCCCCCCCCCAACCCTCTAACCCCCCACCTCTTCCAAAACCCATCCCACTAACCACTTCCCATCATGCAGCAGAAGTTTAATTCATTTTTTTTTTAAATTAGTGGTCTCCTTTTTTTTTTTAATCCGTTCGATAGAATTGTTCAGATTAAATATGACTTGTCGATTACACAGAAACAGACGGCGGTGACCGAGTCAACAGTAATGTGGGCTGAAATAAATCGCTGGGGTATAGATATATTTACATATAAAAAAAAAAAAGAAAGATATATTCCCTTTTTTACTAAGCACGATATCAGATGTGTTTGAATTATATATATATATTTATATACTAGCTGTACCCTGCAAAACCTTTGCATAGAGTTATATCCCCTTAGGCTTGATTCGGTAGGCTAGGTGGTTTTTGGTTTCGGGCAGATCCGATTTTGTCATGATTGTATTTTAAACTGGAATACTGTTGTATTAATTCTTTACTTTCGATTTAACGCAGAGCCCAAATCGCTTTTATATATATATATGTTTCATTTTGTTTATGCGAATTTATTTAATATATCAGAGTAATGGGCTTTCCTTAATGAGATGGACGTGGTTGTGGGAATGTATAGGGAGGGGGGTTTGGGGGGGGGAGACTAATCAAAAAGGTCACCTGATAGAGTCAAATGGGTTGTATAATCTCTGGGATATTAAATCTCTTAGTGATCCATAACCAGTCTTGTCTTTATTTTAGTGTTGCGCATGTACTTGTTCTGTGTGCGTGAGTACTCTCTACAACTCACACGTTCATGCTCGGCGGCCTCAAACATGTATATAAACACACCCCTCCCTCTCCCTTTTACATTCAACGTCCTATTCATCCTCCTACACACACACACACACAACCTTCAGCTTTTATACTGGCCCAAACCCCCTTACCGACCCATTCAATCCAAAAATCGTAAACCAAAAAAAGAAAGAAACTGAAACCTATACAAATCGTTCATGTAAAGTAATATTTTACAAATGTTCTAAAAAAAAAACTAAATAAAAAAAAAATAAATCTTGGTTTCATAAATCCAGATTAATGTCAAATTTTTGAGCCATTCATCCGATTCCACCCCCCCCCCCCTTTTCCAATCTATAACTATCTATCACATCAATTGTTAAAACTTGAAAAGTTCTTTAATCGAGCTAAAGTTTCTCTGAATGTGTTGAAAACTTAAATCGTTCGTAATGCGAGGAGGCAGATGGTTTATTGGTTGTGGAATTATCGATGGATGGTTTCTACTTTTTAAAAAAAAATATATGTAATAATTTTAAAATGTTCTCATTAATATTGATTTTAAAGGTTTGTTACAGGGTGAAATGAATTCAACTTCTGGACAAAAACGAACAAGAAAAAGGATATAGGCCTATATATATATATTTATATATATATATATATATATATATATATATATATATATATATATATATATATATATATATTCTCGATTGTGTGATTGCTACAAAATTTAGATGCTAAGACCGAAAAAATGTATCTCTTTGTAACATATATATATATATATATATATATATATATGTGTGTGTGTGTGTGTGTGTGTGTTTGGTTGTTTGTGAATATTAAGAACCGCCAAGAGAAGTTATCGCCCGGTGATTATTACGACAGAGATCGGTACTGGACGTCAAGAATTTGGGGTAGCGGTCATAGGGCGCTGGTAGGGGCGATAAAATTTGCCCCATGTATGGGTGCAAGTGTGGGAGCTGTTACGGGTGCCGGTAGGGTTACTGGTAAGAGCTATAAAATGGGTTACTTGTGCGGGTGCTAATTGCGGTACTGTTTGGGGTGCTAGTAAGGGCACTGGTATGTGTTTATTTAGGGGCGCTGTTTAGGGCGCTAGTACGGAGACAAAGGGAGAAAAGAAATAAATTTAAGATTGGAGCTGACGTCTGCTGATAAAATGACGTATAACATGAACTTTTGTTTATTTATCACCGCGCTGAATTGAAGGTAACTGTCTTGTAGCGCCGGGCTGGTGGATGGGGGGAGAGTGAGGCGGGGGAGTACTAGTGGGGAGTAACAGTTACTCTGGACCCCCACCCCCCTTGACCTCTCCCCCCGTCAGACAGAAAGAGTGAAGCAAAAACAAAACCAAAGAGAAGATGTGGTCTCGGATAACGGTAGACAATAAGATGTATTGTCCTAACACATTTCTGGGCAGCTGGCAACATCGGTTTGTTGATAGGTAAACATTTAGCTGGGCTATTTGCGTTTTTCAAGGTATGCCAAAAGAAATACAAAATAAAAAAGTAGGGGGAGGTAAAGCGAGAATAATTATCCGCCCTTGTCTCCTTATATTCTTATAGTCTTATTTACAATAAAACAAAATACCTCGACAATGCTGGGAATTTCTGGATGGATGTATCCATCATTAGCTTCTTCTTATGGCCACATTTTTTTCAATTTTTTTATTTTTTAAATGTCTTTAAGAACGGGAGAGAATTACAGCCACATGGTGTTTTCAACCTGGTACCTATACTTACAGAAAATGATCATCGCGATTTGTTTCTTAAATGTTGATAACAGAATGAGTGATGCATTATTATCAGACCGCGTCAGTGCTCTCATGGGGGGGGGGCACCATGGGGGTAGGGGGGAGGAAGGGAGGGAGGGTATGCTAATGTGTATGCAAACCACCTTTCTGAATTAATTATCTTCACTGACGCAGCCTTTAAAAAAAAACAAAAACAAATCAATTGTAGGAGGGGGGGGGGAGGGGGTGAGGAGGGAGGATTTTTGTCTGCGAAGTTGCCCGAGACTTGACAAAACCGACAGAAAAGCGTGGTGGAAGCAGGCACGCCGAGAGGGTGGGGGGGGGGTCGGGGGATGGGTTTATTGCCAGGGGGCCCGCATCTCTGTAATGGGGGGGCCCGTCCGCCCCGACCGTGTCAATTTTTTTTACACGACTCCATTGTTTATTAAGGGGCCCGCAATCATGTCCTGCCCTGTGGCTCTTGTTGGCTCTCGGCGTCCCTGGGTGGAAGTACGTTGCTAAATATAGTAACAGCTATCAATCACGTGACACCTTGGTATAGAGATTCAATCACTTTGATTATGTTGTACACACAGAAAAAAAAGTGCTGCAACATATATACGTACATACAAAATGACCAAAATATATTCATTAATAATTCTTTTGATTCTACCGGTGTCCAATAGCTAGCACACCCCCCCACACCACACACGCACACATACACACTTATATCCACGTACACCATTAGCATAATGACGTCTGTCAACTTGCCTGCCGTGTTCCTTTTACCTGGCAGGTGTTTTTTTTTTTGTCTTTTGGCTAGACATGACCCGATGTGCGTATATCCGGGGGGGGGGGGGACAAAGACGTGATAGTACAACATAATGACCGCAGGATACTACTATTACTTGGTAGACAGCCTGGTCTCTCTCTCCCCCCCTCCCCTCCCCCCTTTGTCATCTGTATCTTTGCTTTAAACAATTTCATCTCGGTATAATAACTTTTTTAATTAAAAAAAATAAATAATTGATGAATGCTATAACTTTTGACCCCGTTTCCCTGCAACCCTATCACAAAGTGACGTCACAACTACCTCCCCCCCCCCTCCCTGTGTATAGCCACTTGTGCTTACTAATTAGTAATAGACTTTTTAGAATCAAAGTAAACAATCCGATTTTCTACAATAAGTAAACCATAGCATTGGAAAACATTTAACAATGATAAACGTTGTTGTGCAAACAGATTGACACGATCTAACCAGATTTAACTAGATTTAACTATTTTTAACTAGATTTAACTATTTTTAACTAGATTTAGAAATGTATGATTGCAAATAATAAGGATCTAGTGTAATTTAAAAAAAAATAAAAAAAAATGTATATATTTTCCGCATCTCTTACACTTTAAAATACGATTCGGAAAAATCTTCAAAAAAGCACGGACAACATTTTCAGAATTTTTACGCGTGCTCTTGATGTAAAAGTAAATGGATAAACTGACGGGGCAACATAGACAGGAGGGGGGGGGGTTAAGACAATGTGACAGAAGTACGCGGTGTATGACTGAACAAGAGTAATGGCCCGAGGGAACCGTGGAATGCCGACCTCAAGCATAGCTCACACACACCTAATTTTTTTTTGTTTTGCTTGCTTCTAGCTAACGTTCATGGCATTCTGCCTCACAAATTGCTGGCGATGCTCACTTTTCCAACCTATCATCCACGCAAATCACGGGCTATTTGAGAGGGAGCTAATCCTAGCTGGGGACTGAGTGTTCAAGCTGTGGCCCCGAGAAATCGTTGAAATAATTGACGGGGGTGGGGAGGGGGGGCGTCGTTGGTGCGTTCCACTTAACTTAACGCAGCCCACCTCGTGCCATCCGTTCTCATCTGTCAGAATCCGGCTTCTCTAGCCTCCCCTCCCCCCCCCCCCATTGCCACCTCAAATACCCACTAACGGTTTAGTGACTAATCTATCGGAACCAGGCCAGCGCAAGAATATAAAATCTTTAAGAAATGACGTCATTTTAATGGGGGGGGGGGTTAAAAATTGTAAATCTTTCACGTGGTGGGGGGGGGGGGGGACAGCTTGTATATTTAGGTTTGTTTCGTTAATTGCAAAAGAGTGTGTAACAGGTTGTTAAGGTCACAAGTAAGACAGGATTTGATCAATTAACCCGCCCCCCCCTCCTCCACCTCCGCACACACACACACACACACTTTTTGTCTTATGAAGAAGCGATCTTCCGTTTTTTTTTTTTTTGTAATCTTTATTAAGATCACTTAGGGGGCTGGGGGGGGGGGTGGGAGGGGTTTCTCAACAAATCAGAGGAAAGTTTGTCACTGCGATTTTTGATATATTTCAGCTGTTAAGGAAGGATTTTATTGTTTTTTTTTTTTTAGAAAAGTTTTATGAGGTATCCCGAGTCTTTTATCACATTATAGTTAATCGTTAATGTGGGGGGACGGGGGTGGTGGGGGGGGGCGAGAGGTGGGGGAGAGAGATGGGACAATATACCTTTGAGGACCTAATGCAGATAACACCGTCATATCTCAATCAGTACTTTCTTAACATTGGCTAATCTGGAGTCGTCGTCCCCTTCCCCCCCCCCTTAACAGCTATGCGCCACCGGGGGTTTGGGGGGATATTTAGCAGTTGGTGGGCCTAGGAGGCTGAATTTTTTTTGTATATCCTTAAGCCTCTGTCTTATATAATCTTTGTCTGATGTATTTTTGTCCTTAACATTGAAACTCACGTTATCGAGTATAAGATTGACTATTCTTGAATTGTACATGTTAAGCAATGAGAAAACCTCACTCATATCCCCACAAACAATATACTTTTACTAGCTGTACCCTGCAAAACCTTTGCACAGAGTTATATCCCCTTAGGGCTGATCGGTAGGCTAGGCTATTTATGGATTCGGGCAGATCCAATTTTTTACATGATTTTATTTTGAACTGGGAATACTGTTGTATTAATTCTTTACTTTCGATTTAACGCAGAACCCAAATCCCTATTATTTATATAGTTTACACGGGTACGCAATCTCTCACGCATGGCGCACAGGATTCAAGTGCTACATGTAGCAGTCATCGTGTCAAGAAATGCAATATTGGTTTGTCCGAAAAACTTCTTGTCTGTTGCGCCCCACACACAACTTAATACGGCCATGACACACGTAGGAGAGGTTTCAAGAGTGATCAATTGGTAGGTACAGCGGCGGGTTCTGAGGTTTGGGTGAACCAGGCTTATGATAAATGCCTTTTTTTTTGCGGCGGACGAAATAGAATGGCCCATGAAAGTATCCGACACTGATTAGCTGAACTTTGGAATTGTAGAACACGCACACTTAAATAGATAGATAGACAGGTAGTCAGATAAATAAATTATATATATATATATATATATATATATATATATATTATATATATATATATATACATATATATATATATATATATATATATATATATATATATATATATATATATATAGATAGATAGATAGATATAGATAGATGGAAAGACAGATAGATAGTAATTCAGATAGATAGATAGATAGATTGATAGATAGTCAGGCAGATAAATAGATAGATAGTCAGGCAGATAGATAGATAGATAGATAGATAGATAGATAGATAGATAGATAGATAGATAGATAGATAGATAGATAGATAGATAGATAGATAGATAGATAGATAGATAGATAGATAGATAGATAGATAGATAGATAGATAGATAGATAGATAGATAGATAGATAGATAGATAGATAGATAGATAGATAGATAGATAGATAGATAGATAGATAGATAGATAGATAGATAGATAGATAGATAGATAGATAGATAGATAGATAGATAGATAGATAGAGAATCACCGTCAGTCATCCATATCGAGGTATGGGTCACTCTAACCGTAGTGTCCAGAGATCTCTGTCCTGGGACATCCTTTAAAACCGATTCTATGGCTACGTTTTAAGCTACGCGTAATAAAAATTAAAAAAAAAAAAGTTACCACAATGACAACATTTTATTTCGGAAGACCAATATTCATAGTGACCAACATTCATAGTGACCAAAATTCATGGTGACCAACCTTCATAGTGACCAACATTCATAGTGACCAAAATTCATGGTGACCAACATTCATAGTGACCAACACTCACACATTAACCCATTCTCCCCACCTCCCCACCCCCTCTTTCCCTCCCACCCTCCCACTCACTAAAGAAGTCTACTCATCCTTTGGTATGCCCGCTACATTCTCTAATCTTCCTAGTAACTTGAGATGTTGGATTCAGACCCCCCATCTCTC
Source organism: Bulinus truncatus (assembly GCA_021962125.1). Taxonomy (NCBI): domain Eukaryota; kingdom Metazoa; phylum Mollusca; class Gastropoda; family Planorbidae; genus Bulinus; species Bulinus truncatus. The sequence continues at coordinate 232,186 of JAGDYQ010000315.1, forward strand.
TCTGTCTCTGTCTCTCTCTCTCTCTCTCACACACACACAGACACACACACATTCATAAGAAACAAAAAAAAAACCCAGACTTGTGTTTTTATTTTTGTGTGGCGAGTGGGACGGAGACGGATCGTGGGGGGGGGGGGTGGGAGGGGTAGTGTAGGGGGTGGTGGTACTTGTTGTTCAAGACCAGAGCGACGACATGGTCAGACGCCGATATAGACGGCTGGACTCAATCGACGCGAGGGGGGGGGCGCCTGCTCTGATATCCAGATGAGATTCACACAGGGAAAAGGTTTTTTTTTTTTGCCTCGTCACAAAGGGCCCACGTATTAGCTTTGTGGGTGGCGCCCACGAACAGTTTTCTATTTTTAACACTGCGCGGACAATAGGAGAGCTGTTAATTTATCTTCCTTTTTTCTTTATTTGTTTAAACTCGTGTTGCTGTTTTTTTACGAGTATTATTTCTACATCTCGCTTACAGCCTCGTTTCTTTAAGATCTTCTAGTGAGATCTTCATCAGAAAGTATTGCTGAGGTTTTATGTAACGTAACATTTCCGCGATTTGGTCTAACAGCGTAAACAAACAAATCAAACAAAGAAAAACTAGTTTACAATGTATCTTTGTTTTTTTTTTTTATATATCAAAGTACATACATCCATGGTGTTTATTTGTATATATTTATATTTCAAACAACATCTGTACTTAACATGAATACCCTGTGAATAGTGACCGTGATGAGTGTTCACGTGATAATTTTACCAAAAATACTGTACCAGGGCGCATAGCTTACAATTATCATGACACATTTAGTTATATCATTTTGAAAACATGGTATGTTTACATGCACCCAGTCACACACACACACACACACACACACACATTAAATCTATTAGGTACAATTTAAAAAAAAATTGAAATTTTGAAGAGTATGGTCATTGTTACAGCTCATTAATTTAGACGAACATAAGACCATATTCAATAGAAAAATCTATAGTACCCCCCACCCCCCCTCCCCTCCACAAACCTCACCCCCAGTAGAACAGAACAATAAATGTTCTATTTAAATGACAAAAAAAAAATAATTAACACGTACATTCAGGTCGGATATGCGAGAAACCAGTGGAACATTATTTATTTCTTTTTTAAAATAAAAAGTTTTGGGGTTTCCCCCTGAGCTATTTAAAGATTTAAAGAAATTGAATTAATATACACTAGAGGAATAACGGGGTATGTGCGTGTGTGGGGGGGGGAGGGGAAGGGTTATATAAAGGGTGTGGGTAGACAGTAATCTACAAAACATGGGTAAAACCAGAGACTCCGATGGGGTAGATAAATCTTGTTGTTGTGTTTTTTTTCCCCTCCCTCTCTACCTCCCTCCCTCCCAATCTCCCTGTTTCATCCGACGACAATGAACCCTGTTGTAAATAGAGGTGTAAATAATGTTAAATTTGGCTACATTCTGTGCTCTCGTCTGGGCTGGCCAGCCGGTTGCCTGTTTGGCTCTTCTTACTCCGGCCAAATTGTTTTTGTTGTGGTTTAAAAAAAAAAAAACTTATGCTGTATAAAATATTAAAATCAAGCCCCCCCACCCCCCCCCATCCCCACCCTCTTTTTCCCCCCTGTTGTATTTCTCTTTTCATCCTAATTTTTTTTCCTTATGCGCTAATCTTAGACACTGTGCTATATTTATATTCATAAACTGGACAGACATTTGAAAGTTTGTGTGGGAGTTCCCGTTTGAGTTGTTGCAAAAGAACTAGTTAGAAATAAATAAGGTAAAAGATAAACATCAACTATTGATAAAACGATGAAAAAATAGGTAGAGAAACACAAGAATATAATTTATGCAATAAAATATACAATTTAAAAAAAAATTACAACATAATAAATCCATAAACGAAAGATTTAGTCGAAATAGTTCCATTTATAAATAAAATCAATAAAATCGATTATCGATAATCTCATTTTGACAACGGAAAAAAAAATTATAATCTTTGGCTCAAAGTTCATTGATGAAAAAACTGCATGATTTGTGACTTGATGAAAAGTACATGACGTGTGACTTGATGAAACCTGCATGACTTGTGACTTGATGAAAAGTACATGACTTGTGACTTGATGAAAAGAAACCTGCATGACTTGTGACTTGATGAAAAGTACATGACTTGTGACTTGATGAAAAGTACATGACTTGTGACTTGATGAAAAGTACATGACTTGTGACTTGATGAAAAGTACATGACTTGTGACTTGATGAAAAGTACATGGCTTGTGACTTGATGAAACCTGCATGACTTGTGTTTATCTTGCCGACTCTAGAGCCGTCATCATTGATGTAATATATAAGTATAATAATGTATCGATTTTTTAATCAAATACAGCGTGGAAAAGACAAGAAAGCAATAAGACAAATATAAAATAAAGCGGAAGTGTTGCCATGGTGACATGAGAATGTCACTGGTAAAGTCGTGGGAGATATTTTTGTTGTTGTTGTTGTTGTATATGGAGAGAAAACTGGGTGGTTGTTAGACGCCCATGTAGGTCATAGGGAGGATAGGTCATGGGGGGTCAGAGGGCAGACTCAACTGTCTGATCGTGCGTCATTCTCATGTTGTGCTCATTTCTCTGGGTCTTTAAAAAAAAAAATTAAAATGTAAGTACTTGTTTCCTTTGACAGCGTCGGTCACACTGGCAGCGTGGGAATCATGAGGGTGGAAACAATGGGGGCGCAGAAAAGCCATAGATTGTGTTGGACAGGAGGATGGTGGGGGGGGGTATCTGAGTATCAACCCCCCCCCCACACCAACACCCTTCACTCTATCCTATCTCTCCCCCCCCCACCCCAACCGACTCCTCGTCTCAACTCATCTCGTGTATTCCCGGTCTACTATCTCCCTCCCTCTCTCTCTTTCTCTCTCTCTCGTGTGAGTGACACAGGGGTCAGTTTCGTTGCTTTCCATCAAATAAACGAGACCAGCTCGAGGAGTTTGGAAAAAAATGAGCGAGACACAACCGAATGTACTTATCACCGGGGTTTATCATGATACTTCTAAACATGGCTGGCTCTAATACCCAGACAGGTACATCTCTATTCAAGTCATTCAAAGCCGCCGTTCTCTCTGTTATTCCCCTCCTCCCACCCCACTTCCTCACTCCACCTTTTTCCTGAGACCCCAGTATTTAATTTCATCATTGTCACTGATCTTCTCAGCCCGTCACGTCATTATTAGCAATAGCACGAGAAAGTGATATTTTTTTTTTTTAATTTTTCTTTTTATTACGTACTTAAGATAGAAAAGAAACAAAAAAAAAACTTGAAAAAATACATGTAATAATAGTAGTAGTTTCTTCCTCACCCCTCCACCCCCCCCCCTCTCGATTTCCCTCCAATAGAAAGGCGAACCAAACCTGGTCATATCAATTACGCACCGTGCGGAAATAATTTTATTTATCGTGTGCGGAAAACGGTTGCGGCCGAGGGATGGACTGAGAGGCGGATGGAGGTGTTGTACTGTGTGGGGATTGTGTGGGGACGGGGAATGTTTCCTTCCAAACAGTGACGTATCACGAGGACAGAGTACCGCGACACTAGTTGAGCTTAACTGGAGTACTTTGGCGAGTGTATGTGTGTGTGTGTATGTGTGTGTGTGTGAGAGAGTTTGTATTTTAATGAGCTACAATAGTGAGATAATGCATCAACTGCCTGATGATACACCCCTACCTGGCACACACACACACACACACACATACGCGCGCGCACATGCGCACACATTCACACACACAAAGCCTATGGAGAAAGTGGCGAAAGATCGTACTTTTTTTTCAGAACTTACTTTCTTCTTAAATCTGCCACTTAAAACTCTCTCTCTCTCTCTCTCTCTCTCTCTCTCTCTCTCTCTCACCGCCACATAAAACACCCTCACTCACTCCTCCCCTCCCCCTAACTACGGTCATGCTGCTACGTTTCATTATTGACACTAAAGTTGATACAATGTCAAAGTTTTTGTATTTTTTTTATCTTTGGACACGTTGTTTTTTTTTCCCGTTAATCTCGTGCGGGTGCAACGAGAGTTGGGGGAGTAGTAGTACTGTGTTGATGACGTAGGGTGCGTATCAGGTGGTGGTGGTGGTGGGTGGGTGGGGATGGAGAAATGGGGGAAGGGGAGGGACGGGAGGGAGCTGTAACCTGTCTATTTTAAGATTCTGTCACGTGTTTAATTTATAGTCTACGCGATGAGAGTTAATTTTTTGTTGTTTTTTGGTTGTTGCCAAACGCGAGTTCCAGATGGTGATGGTGCCGCGCACGTCACTCTACGTCTGCTGGAGACGTCATGTTCGTCTGCTACATGTCACGGGTCTGCTGTACATAACTCCCGCGCGCACGTGTTTTTTTGTTTTTAATATTAATGTTTGTGTGTCCATGTTTGAGTGTTATGGAATCTGTATTGTGTGTGTAGTTGAATTACCTGTTATTTTATCTTTTATTACGTTTATATATATATATATATATATATATATATATATATATATATATATATATACATATATATATATATATATATATGCCACGGCTAATATACGTACAGGATAAAATTATCAAACCAATTAAACATAGTCGATGAATTTACCATATTCTTATGTAGCAGTTATTGGCGGGACAAGGTCACTTCAGGGCCCCGGGCGCTGAAGCAGCCCTGTTGCGTGAAAATTCTACAGCATGGGCCAGGCATTCTACAGCAGGGGCCAAGCAATAGCAGGGGGGCCAGGTAATACATTTTACTAAGTAGAACAAATAAGCAGAGGGGGGCAGACAAAACGCAGGTGGGGCCCGGTCCCCCCTGCCCCCCCCCCGCACGCTACGGGCCTGCGCTGAAGGGAATTTTGTGGACCTTAAATTAAATTAGACATCAAAGAAGGTATTAGGATGATCCTTTGTGGGGCCTCTCAGAAGTCGACGCCACTGGCGCGAACCTAATGTGTCCATCGAGTAAACGGCAAATTTTTAACATCTCAGTATATATATATATAAAGAGAGAGTTATATTTATGTTAACGAAATGTTCCCCATACGAGAGTTAGGTAGTCAAGGCAACAAGGGGAAGTGACTCACTATAACTGACAATGTCATCATTGAAGTGATTACCTTATCATGGGTGGGATTTTTCCTCATCACAAATAGACAACGCCCACCACACTATTTATAGAACATTCATTTCATTTAAAAGTTGAATAAAGACGTAAACACAAGACATGAGAACATCCGAACACCCACACACACACTGTACCATACACACACAATACAACACACTGTACCATACACACACTGTACCACATACATCGTACCACACACACACACACACACGCTTACATACACGCGTTTTACATTTCATAGAACTTTATTTCCTTCCTGTGTCATCCTCTTGATTTCAGAAAAAAAACATAATTTATGATGCCCCGATTGTAAGGATAGGGTGTACAACTTTTGATCTAGATCACATCTGAATCCACTAATTTGGATAGTTTTCTTCATAGTCCATAGCCCAGGGAGCATTGAACATGGAGGCACCACTAAGCACTATCAAAATGTTATCCGGCTGTAAATTTTTTTTTTACATTTTCGTATATCTGTGTGGGGTTGAGTCGGTACCATGGCAACAGATGCAGCCATCTGTCAACACACTTTAACGGTTTCTGTATATGTTATGTCGCTGCGTTTCAGTGTTCGCTGGTGCACACAACGGACAGTGGGTCTCGCGGCTCTGGTCGTGGTTGATGTCAGGTACCCGGGGGTGACTTATCTTATCCACTAGAATTTCGTTACCCTCCCATTCCCCCTCTTCCCCTCCCCCCTCCCCTCTTTCCCTCCACGTAAAAAAAAATTCATGATAAGCACAAAACATGCCGGAAATCATAAATGTCAAAACAATGTCATTCAAATCTAGACATATAGTTATATATGTTCGCCGAAAATCTATCTATCTATCTATCTATCTATCTATCTATCTATCTATCTATCTATCTATCTATCTATCTATCTATCTATCTATCTATCTATCTATCTATCTATCTATCTATCTATCTATCTATCTATCTATCTATCTATCTATCTATCTATCTATCTATCTATCTATCTATCTATCTATCTAATTTATCTATAAATCTATCTATCTATCTATAATCTATCTAATCTATCTATAAATCTATCTATCTATCTATCTATAAATCTATCTATCTATCTATCTATCTATCTAATTTATCTATAAATCTATCTAATCTATCTATAAATCTATCTAATTTATCTATAAATCTATCTATCTATCTATCTGGACTAAGTCTTTATTTTTTTTTTTTTTTATATTTTCTTTATGTTCTTACTTCTTCCATTCTTTTATTCATCTATTATTTGTCTTTGTTTTTTTTTTTCCTCTCCTCATTTATTTGATGTTTTTTTTTTGTCCACCCCGTCTAATCAGCCCATTTTGTCGGGAATCAATTTACCGCCCAGATCCTTTAAGGCTTCAGTTCAAATCCTCGGGTATAGACCACAGATCTAGGATCATGCTCACCTTAATCTGACGATGAAAGTTTTTACAAAAAAAAAAGAATCAGCGAGAAAACACTTTAACTATGCCACTCAGATGCAGGGGGGCGGGAGGGGTTTGCAACAGCCCTCAGACATGACATGGCTGGTTCCTTCACTCGGCCGAAGCCTCGAGCTTCGACAAGCCCCAGCTTAGCTGTAAGATTGACGCTGGATAAAATCCACGTTGATGGATATCAGTGTGTGGATATAACTGGAGCATTAAAGGACTAAAGAGAAAAAAAAAAAAACTTTAAAGGCAAAACTGGATTGAAAGAAAGTGAATAGAATTTTTGTTTTTCCCGTCGTGTTCATATGTTGTTTTCATGTTTGGGTCTATTTTTAGCACTGGTCACGCGACTGGAAGAAATCTGTTGGCATTCGTTACATCTAATCCCGCTTTTAGAGAGGCATTGAAAATTTGATATAATAAACACTGTGGTTTGCAGTGGGTGTTTATCGTACCGTTATTAATTCATTATTCATTTACGCTTTCTAACGTGGCTCATTCATTCTGAACTAATTACGTTTTACGGAGCGACAGTGTAAATGGTCATGTTCAATGTAGCGGGCTTGTCGCTTAGGCCATGGGTCATGGCATGGGAGAACAATGAGTGTAGATAGTGAGTACAGATGTCTGATATATTGGTACTCTCTATATCTGTCTCTCTTTCTCTCACTCTCTCTCCCTCTCTTTCTCACTCTCTCTCTCTTTCTCTCACTCTCTCTCCCTCTCTTTCTCCCTCTCTTCCTTCCTCTCTCCCTCTCTCTCTCTCTCTATCTCACTCTCTCTCCCTCTCTCTCCCTCTCTCTCACTCTCTCACTTCCTCTCTCCCTCTCTATCACTCTCTCTCTCTCTTTTTCACTCTCTCTCCCTCTCTCTCACTCTCTCTCCCTCCCCCCTCTCTCTCTTTCCCTCTCCCTCTCTACCTCTCTCTCATTCTCTCTCCCTCTCAATCTCCCTCTCTCTCCCTCTCTATCTCCCTAATATCCCAAGTCGTTAAAGTTCAAAATCCAAGAGATCATTTCTCATACAACACTTTTCAAATGTCATTTCGTTTTCAATTATTATTCTTTGACTACCAACTCTTTATTCCTTATTTCTGTATTAACTCACTAGAATATAACATCATAATAATATTATTATTATCATTATCGTCATTATCATCTAACAGATTCAGAGCACGCGCTGGAGAACAACAACAGGCCGTACAAAGAGAGGATCATCCGGGTCGATGATGACGACATCAGCGATGACGAGGATGACGACGACGATGACGCCTCCAGAAACAGTTTTCACCACCGGAGGCTGATGGCGGACGCCATTTCCGAGCGCGAGAGGCATTTATCCTCGCGCGATAGATCCCCTCTGCGTGTCTCCTCCTCCATAGACCCCCGTGATGACTCAGCTGAGAACCGTTGCAGAGCCGGCGAAAGGATCCCCGAACGCAGGCCTCACTTGCACCTAGGGGAATGCCGAAACCTAGACTCTAATGACTCTTTTCCCAAGCTGGCCAATTCTGGGCAATCTGCAGAAGATTTAGGCTCAACAAGTCCGACCGGAAACTCGGTTAGCACTACGCCACCGGTTACGAGGCCTAAAATATGGTCCATATCAGACTTTATCAATACCACCTCATCGTCAACATCTTCAACCTCCTCGGCGACAATATCATCATCCTCCTCATCATCATCATCCTCTTCTTCAGCGTCCCTCATTTCCCCGACGCAGCCTTCGCTTCTGTCGTCGGCTGGCAGGTCGGCTTTCATCAACTCTTCGTCGATTCCGTCGACGTCCCCTCAGAGACTTCACCCAGGTCAGGGATTCCTTTTCCTGCCGCCAGGCGCCGCCGCTGCCCACTGGCCGGCAGCGGCCGCCGCTGCGAGATTCGCCGGACTAGGCGGGCACTTCCCGCTGGCGTTGACTCACGCCCCGCTGTCGTACCCGTACAACCTGACCTCTTCTTCTTCTTCGGCGGCGCGGGCAGGGCTCGAGGCCCACGTGCACGCCGCCCAGATGGCAGCCAGGGCCGCAGCCGAAGGGGCCTCAGTCAGGGACGGCTCCAGCTCGGGTGAAAAACTGTCTTTACATCCGCATTTCCCAAGACTTCCGGCAAGCGCCATTTTCTCCCCAGCACGTGAGATTGATGGTGTCAGACAACAAGGTTTGTAAATAAAAAATATTATATATAATATGTATAAAATGATCATTATGTTTTGTATGTATGTTTTTTTTCTGTTTCTTTTATTGTATTTTCTATGTAATGAAGATCTCATACGTTTGTGACATATTATTAATTATCTGTACTGCTATGACATTTTCTGTCTTCGAACTTAATTTTTGAACTAAATTGTACCCATATGTGACTAAATTGTACAAATGTTTACCAAGCTGAATACATCAATGTATCAACTATATCAATATATCAATTATTTTTTTCTCAGACCAAACAAGTGACTTTATTTTTGTTGATTTTATTTTATGTTGTGTTTTCAATTTTACATTGAGTTCAAAGCATGTTTTAAAAATCGACGTTATTGAGAGAATTTACCCATGAACCCTTTGATTCACATAATAAATAATAAAATAAGAATAAATTCAATCACATCATGAATGATAAATTTATGATTTACATTTATTTATGAATTACATAAACGTAAAGTACAACAACTTATTACAGAGGCGTACCTAGGGTGGGGGGAAGGGGGGGTCCAAATTCGTAAGTCCCCCCCGGGCCCCAGCGTGAGGAGGGGGGCCTCAAAAATTTTTTTTTACATTAAATATTAAGTACATTATCTCATGTCATGGTGTCGAATGTCATGTCAAAATGCAGGGGCCCCCAATGAGGCCAAGCCCCCCCCGGCCCCCAAATCCCTAGGTTCGGCACTGACTTATTATAATGAGATCAAGTGAATGCAATGAATTATAAACTGCCCAAGAAATTAACTACAAATATAAACAATGTGATTTTTTATTGGGTTTTTTCTTTTAAATAAACCAGTGATTTATCAATACATCAAAAATCACTTATTATTTTGATTTCTTAGAAAAAGCTAAGATAGTGAAACTAGAAAATGGCTGTTAGATGTCCCCCCCCCCCTTTACTCTCTAAAATAGTGATAAAACAAAAAGACATTGCTATTTTTACAATAATACTGTAAGGGACGGGTTGTCGTGCGGTGAAGAGCTCTCGACTGCCGGAGAGTCCTGGGTTCGAATTACAGTGAGAACCATAGAAATTTTTCAGGTCCTGGTGTAAGTCCCTAAGTCCACCCAGCTTCAAATGGGTAACTGACTTTAAGTTGGGGGGGGGATGTAAAGGCTGCTGGGTGTTGTGATAACCACACAATCCCTTTAAATGTCGAGGTTACAGAAACAGATGAATTCTACACTTCTTCTGCCCCTATGAGCCCTTAGGGGCTTAAGGGAGCTTTACTTTTACTATTTAACTGTGTAAATTCTCACTGGATGAGTCTTTGAACAAAAAGTAAATAAATAAATATATGTCCGTTAATTTCAACACCATCCATGGAATAGAGGCCAACTCAATGTACAGAAATTTACACTTAGAAATTCCTTAACCTGTACAGCGTTAATTTGAACGGTTACACAGACGAGCTCGCACCTACATACACAACTGTTGAAAAAACACACAGACAGACGAATAAGCGTAACAACACATCGCGAGACAACGCTTTCGTTCTCTCTGTTGTTGTTTTTGTTGTTGTTGTTGTTGTTAAAGTCTCCTGCGCTTTTTTTCAATATTGTGTTCACATTCTACCAACAAAAGAAAGTGAAATTATTTTCAGTAAGTATAAGAAAATATAAAACAACATAATGTTTTTGTTTAGTCTTTTGTTATATCAGTGTGAACGCAACTAAATAGTTTATACTAACTAAACTAAATATAACATAATACACACTTCTAAATCAAAAAAGTATTAAATTAAAAAAAAATGTTAAAAAAATTAAATGAAAAAGAGACTTTTATAAAAATGTTCTAAAAAGTACAAAAAAAAAGGAAAAAAAAACGCATTTGGCTTTTATAATACAAAAAGTTATCAATTTTTTTTAGATTGACTGAAACAAAAGCGTGGGCGTTAGAATTAAATCAACCAATGAATCCCTGTCGTTACTCACGCTTTTATCTAGGCCATATAAAGTTTCTACAACTATTTCTACGATTTAAATATTTTTTTTTTACATTTTAATACATCCTAATAAAAGTCTAATTATTTTTAATTCATTTTTATTAATATCTATTTTTTCCATTAAATCCTACACTTCCAGTTTTAATATTTTTATTCAACAAAATATTTCAATATATTTTCAATTCAATCATGAATTAAATTTAAAATACCCAAAGAAATGGGACGCTTTCTTATCTTAAGTTCCGCAACTCTTCTAATGAACGAACGCTCGTTGTTAGCGTACCAACTCGAGTTAATGTCCTTGTAATAACAATCAATAATATTTTATTTTAACCTGGAACATGGGGGAAAAAGAATATATATATATATATATATATGTATGTATGTATGCATGTATGAATGTATACAGCATTGTTTATTGTTGAAAGGGCGGAAAAAAAAACCCAAATTGTTAAAAAAGTTTTTAAAAAAACCCAGCCAAAAACAGCCAAGAACCTACATAAAACAAAAATTCAACAAAAACTTGCAGGGCCATAAATGACAAGATGGTTGCTTTTATTTTTTTTTAAAACCCAAAGTTTCAGGACAGACAAACCCCTCCCGCCCCGTCCCCCCACCCATCTCACGGACTTACTAAGAACTGCCATGTGCAATCTCTCACAGAACTGTAAAAGTTGCCGGAAACTGGCCAGCATCGGCCTCAGGTTACCCACTCGGCCAACGGTTCTCGGCGTGTATTTAATAGGCAATAGGTCAGGAGTAAGGGGATTGTGGGGGGGGGGGATGCCCCACGGCCGTTGCCTGAATATAAAAAAAAAATTAATAGCGCGATACATAAACGCCATTATTTTGTAAAAACATATGGTGGTAGGCCTGCGAAAATGATTATGGCAAACGATAAAAAAAAAACAATAATGGCCGAGAGGCTATTCAAAAACGGTTACGGGAACCACTGCACTAAACATACATACACACACAAAAAAAACCGAATTTGTGCAGAAATAGAGATGTCAAGTTTAAAGACAAACATGTGCAAGTTGGGTTTTTTTTAAACCCCAAAGCTGAGTTGTTTTTTTTTAATTGGTCTGAAAATTTACCGAAGTGAACAATTTTGAAAAAAAAACAAACTAGAAGGTAACAAGCCACAAAGTTTAGGAGCGATGTCAGACGTAGTTCTGTATTGTGTCGAGGGTGGGGGGGGGTAGTGGCGCGGAGGCGTTTAAGGACTTACGCTGGGGTATCTCAGGCCCGTATGAGTGAGCTGACCCGGCGTGAAAGGGAGCGGGTAAGGGGAACTTGAACGAACATAAAAAATCAAACCCCATCACTGTCAAATCAGTTAAGTTTATTGGAAAGGGGGGGGGGGTGGAGTGGTGGGGAAGGGGGTGAGAGGGGAATCAAGAAGACACAACAAACCACTGTAAGTCCCAATTTGTGGTAAGGACAAAGTTTAATGGGAGGTGGGGAATGTGAGGCCCGGGGGGGGGGGAAGGGTAGGCTGCAGTAATAGCTTCATGTCCTCACAGGTTAAGTGCTACAGCTATTCATTGCATTTAGTCCCCCCCCCCAAATCCGCCCCACCCACCCCCACTATCTTATGTTTTTTTTTTAAAAGAAAATGTAAAGCGAGCCACAGTCATAAATATGTTTATATATTTCTTTAATTAACTTTCATAACATTCTTTTACACTGCCGGGTGTCCCACAACCCCACCCCCCCACCCACCCCCGCATCCCCGCGGGGAAGTTGCCGCTGTGTATTTATGGGTGAAGTTTTATACACACAAGAAAAACACGAGTCAGGTAAAGGGTTTTAGTGCAGATAATTGCAGCAGAGCTAAGAGAGACTGTAACATTTTAGTTTAATTTCTTTTTGTTTTAAAACCCGTTGTTTATTCAAGCTGTAAAATCTTGTCGTTGTTTACTGCTGGCAACAAAAATAAATGAATAAATAAAATTGGCGTAACTAGAGGTGCTGGCTCCCCGGGGCGGACATTATTTTTTTTATTAAAGACATAAAATAAAGTGTTGAGAATGTCGCCCATTGCTGGTGGTGAAATAATTACACTGCATAAAACATGGCGGCCTGGTGTACTATATAACGAATAGCTCTGGGAGGTGCTTCTCTGTGGAGACATTGTCTGGGAGATGAGTCTCTGAGAGATGTTTGTGGGAGATGAGTCTCTGAGAGATGGTTGTGAAAGATGAATCTCTGAGAGATGGTTGTGGAAGATGAATCTCTGAGAGATGGTTGTGGGAGATGAGTCTCTGAGAGATGGTTGTGGAAGATGAATCTCTGAGAGATGGTTGTGGTAGATGAGTCTCTGAGAGATGGTTGTGGGAGATGAGTCTCTGAGAGATGGTTGTGGAAGATGAATCTCTGAGAGATGGTTGTGGGAGATGAGTCTCTGAGAGATGGTTGTGGGAGATGAGTCTCTGAGAGATGGTTGTGGAAGATGAATCTCTGAGAGATGGTTGTGGGAGATGAGTCTCTGAGAGATGGGTTACTTCACTATCACAGACATGAAGAACTGTTTTATTACGCCATTGCATTCACATACACACACACATAAAATAATGCGAAAACTTTTCTAAGAAAACACAAAACGTTCTATTTAGGTTTGTAATTAGGTGAAAAACATGGGTGACCCCCCCCCCCCATCTCCAAGGTAAAAATGAAACAAAATTTATTTTTTGCTGGTAGCGATCAAAGGGTTTGCTAAGAACTTACAAGATTTTTACAAGTAAAATGAAAATATTCTAAACAAAGACGAGAAAAGACAGACAACTCAATATTTGAATGGATAGTCCAACATTTTGTCTGATTGCAAGACAGACAAAATCACAGGCCAACAGTTAGACTTAAGTTACTGACAGCCAGAAAACAATACAGACTTATATATTTTTGAAAAGTGCAGTTCCTTTAGCCCTATTGGGTCATCGAGGCCGATGAAGTGTAGAGTTCATCTGTCTCTGTAACCTCGGGATATGAACGGGTCACAACGCCCAGCCGCCTTTACTGCACCAACTTAAGTCAGGGACCCATTTAAAACTGGGTGAAAGTGAGGTTCCTTTAAACGGCATTCATAAGAACCTGGAAAATATTGGTTCTCACCGAGGATCGAACCCATGACTCACATGTCGGAATTCGAGCACTATAAACCTCTCTGCCACCTTTACCTCAACATTTTAAATACATTGGTATATAAAAAAATATTTGGACATCAAGACATTGAGATGGTATAGATCTAGCCTTTATAAAATCCAGGGTCGAGTGGTGTAGAGCTCTCGAGTATCGACCGGAGGGTCCCGGGCTCGAATTTCAGTAAGAATTTTGGGATTTTTCAGGTCCTGGTGAAAGTTCCCAAGCCCACTCAGTTTTAAATGAGTACCTTCCTTAAGTTGAGGAGTAAAGGCAGCTGGGCGTCGTGCTAACCATACAACCCCTTTACATGCCGAGGTTACTGAAACAGATACATTCTACACTTCATCTGCCCCGATGAGCCCTAAGAAGCTTAAGGGCACTTTTTTTATAAAGTCTGCTGTCATTTCCACTCAAATATTTGCCTCCTACTGCAACTAACAATTCCTTTAATCCACAATCCATGATTATTCACATCTTATCCATGCAAACTTAGCTTATAAATCTGAAATTTTTTGTAATATCAGCATTGGCCTACCCTGTCAATCCTATTTACAGTAATTCAATATTTATTGGTCTATTTATCCTAACTCCCGCCATTTCCAAATCACGTTGTTTGTATAAAACTTCCGTTTTTATTTTTTCCAAATTTAAAAAAAAACAACTAATATTTCTTTTAAGGGAGAGAAAAATTGAACAGTGTAGTAAAGGATGTTTTCTCTGTCTTTCTTTCTTTCTTTTTTTCAAACTGGCTCTTTTCCCTCCCTCCTATTTTGCAGCACTTTTCAATCTTCAACATTGTCGCCTCTTTGCCCGTTGTTCATTTCCTTTCCGTCCAAGATATTGGCCCTCGCTTTGATCCGCTGTTTGATTGCAGCGCTTGCTCAACAATGAAAACGACATGGCTGGGGACCTGACAACGGAGGCCTGTTCATTTCTGTCCCAGTAATCCCGGAAACGGAAACCGGAGACCGCGGCTCCGGAGGGGGGGAAGGTTGGTACTGGTGGTGGTGGTGGATGTGGGGGGACGGGTATGGTGGTGGAGAGATTTGGGGGGAAGAGAACGAAAGCGATTGGATATAATTTGCGAGAGCTGATTCGTATGCATGTCCACGGACGGCCTCGCTCTACTCACACGTCAGGCAAGCAGAGACAACTTGGTAGGGGGAGGGGGGGGGGAGAAATTCGGTGTGAGGAGGGACGCGTGGTGGGGAGGGGGGGCTCACAGCCCAAGGTTTTAACGGACTTATCTGAAAACGAAGAAAACAGGTTGGAATTAAAAGCGAGAAATGGAAATAAAGAAGAGACAAAAAAATCACAAACTAAACTCAGATGTTTTTTTTTAAAGTTTGGACAACGCAACGAACGTGATTTGTGTACAGAGATGTTCGTTTCATTACTGGACTCTTAGGTCTTTTGTCGAACTTAAGGGTGGGCAAACTAGTTCCCGCGGGCTAAGTACGTCTTTTTTTGTGGATTTTTTGTTCTGACCAGCAATCAATTAAATATTTCTATAATGACGTTTAAAAATAATATGCATTTAGGTCAGTTAAACACATTATTGGCCCCGAGTACGTCCCGAGTAACATCTCCAGAAACCGTTGTGATTGAAAACGTTTGCTCCAACCCTTGGTCTATTAAATAATGAGCTAAAATCACTATTCAGAAACTGTATGTGTGTGTGTGTACGTATATAAATGTCCCACTTTGTTTAATGTATTCTCTTATCAAACTCGCCTATGTCATATCACACTGGCCTATGTCATATCACACTGGCCTATGTCATATCACACTCACCTATGTCATATCACACTCACCTATATCATATCACACTCACCTATATCATATCACACTCACCTATATCATATCACACTCATCTATGTCATATCACACTCACCTATGTCATATCACACTCACCTATATCATATCACACTCACCTATATCATATCACACTCATCTATGTCATATCACACTCACCTATGTCATATCACACTCACCTATATCATATCACACTCACCTATATCATATCACACTCACCTATGTCATATCACACTCGCCTATATCATATCACACTCACCTATATCATATCACACTAACCTATGTCATATCACACTCGCCTATATCATATCACACTCGCCTATGTCATATCACACTCGCCTATATCGCTCTCATTCTTGATAAAAACAAAACAAAAACATTAAAATTGAATCAAGTCACTTCATTACTTTTTTTAAAAATTATAACATTAGTGGGTCAATCGACTCCTCCCCCCCCCCCCACCCCCTTCCGTCCCATCCCCGTACTCACCATTTTAATTCTAACGATCGCATTGATCGCCAAATAGGGTCCCCCTCCCCCCCCCCCATAAGCTGTGCGCCGATCGCGTGTTCGCGCATGAAAACAAACTGTACACATGTTTCGTTAAAGTCTGCCAGTATGTCGCTCAGCGCAGCCAAAATATTTTTTTGTCGTAGGCAGATTTCTGAAAGATTAGTGGAAGCACTCAATTCTTTCTACTTGGCGAAATTATAACCGTAAACAAAAGACCAGAAGCCACCCTGTGAGAGGGAAGGGAGGGAGGGTGAATGTGTTAACGTGAGGCCTAGGTTTGTTCCCTGTATCTCCTCAAGTCCCACATTTGACTCTCGCCCATAGCCCCCCCCCCCTCCTACTGACCAGAACCGCCTCTGCAACGAAAGTCTTATTCTGCCATGTCCTAGCCTCAATTATTTCTATAAATGAAAAAAGAATTAAAAAAAAAAAGCGTGGGTGCTCATTTATTTAACAATTTTATTCCTCATTAAAAATAAAAATTTCTAAAAAAAATAAAAGGAAAAAGTCATTAGGATTATGTCTGCACTACTGAAATGTTCATTTATTTCTTCATTACTTTTGTTCAAGTTTTGTTTCGTTTTTTTTTTTCAAGTGAGAGTGACAATTTGCAAAATAGTTTTTTGATAAATGGTGACGTCAAACAATGGAGAGGGGGCGGGGTTTGTGAAAGGGGTTAGAGGCAACTCTTTGTTTGAAATGACAGGTAATGTTCCCCGAAATCCCCCCCATCTCTCCTCCCCCACCCCTAACCCCAATCCCTTAAATCTCGACCTTGTTCACCCCCCTCCCCCCCATGTTGTAAGCTGCTCCTCAATCCTCGCCGTCTGCTTGATCTGGCGGGGGTGGGGAGGTAAGGGGGGATTATATCTGAAGGGAGTCGACCGAGCCCCCTCCTCCCCCTCAGCGGTGGGGCAATTTTCATAACTTTCCATCTCTACACCTTCGTAGTTGATGTACACATCGGCGGAACCAGCATGTGGGTTATATCAGAAAATAAAAAGATGACCAGGACGAACAACCTTTCCTTTAACCCCCCCCCCACTTCCCCCACGCCCCTTGCCATATCCTCACCCTCCATTACCCCATTCCCATCCCACAGTCCCGTCATACTATTCGTCTAGATTAGTCTAGAAACAAGTTAAATGAAAAAAAAATCTTGATTTTTTGACATTTTGTTTTCAGTAAAGTCTGTCAATGCTGTGGAGGTATATTATCTTAGCAGGGGTGTGTGCGTGTGTGTGCGTGGGGTGGGGGTGTTGGGAGGGGGGGGGTTTGAAGGATGAATAGTTTTTTTTTTTTCTTTTTTTTTATTCGTCATTTAGTTTGTTTTCCCTATGTGCCTACCTTGTTCCATCGTCAGGTCAGCCCGGGGGTGGGGGGAGGGGAGGGGGGCTTATCTTGGGGTTTTCCCCGGTAAACACAGGCATGACGTCACTAAATAGTGTGAGAGAATCAAAATAAAAGCGCTCGTGCGCACACACATATACACACACACACACAAAGTTCTCACAAACATACAATTCTGATTTTCACATAGAAACTGAATAGAGATATGTGTCTGATTATTGAAAGAATTGTTTACAAACAGGAAACACAAGAAGAGAGAGGTTGGGGTAGAGGGCTGGAGGCTGGGGGGGGGGAATAAAACTATCAGAAAAATTGTATGTGTGACTAAAGAAAGGACTTCGCTCAAGTTAGCCCAGCTTTAAATATGTACCTGACTCAAGTTAGGGAAGTAAAGGCGGTTGGGCATTGTGCTAGCAACACGAGGCCCGAGAACTAAAAAATAAATTAAATAATTTCGATTTAATGCAGATTTCCCTAATTATAGCCAAAAGCTAGAATAGATTGGCATACATTAAATATGGGACGGATGGTCATGTGGTAAAGCGCTCGACTGTCAATCTGTCAATCTGAGGTTCCCCCGGTTCGATCTCTGGTGAGGACCAATGGGTTTTTTTCAGGTCATGGTTAAAGTTTCCACTATATCTTCCGCGGTGCCTACATTTCCATTGCACTATCGGTTATGGTAAGGAACGAAAGGCATTGTGAAAACCGTCCCATTAGCGGTTTATAGGATCTAAGAGATTTCATCTCATTTTTACAGAGGCGTCACACACATTGAGTATATTACGACTGTATTTCTCTTATTGCAATTTTAATGTAACATAGAGTCAACTGTCAAAATATAAATGTTGAAATCACTGCTTGGTATTTTCTGTTTCTTGAGATATCAATGTGTTAGATTCCTCCTCTGTAGTCGTTCAATTATATAAGCGACAAAACTGATAAACGCAAATGGATCAAAACTAACACCAGGAGAGGGAGAGGGAGCGGGGGGGGGGGGAGAAAAATCAAACAGACTAGAACAAACACCAGGAAAGTGGTAGGGAGATGTGTGTGTGTGTGGGGGGGGGGAGACAGACTAATCTTCTTACCTGTTATTAGTCGGGTTAAAAAAAAATGTTTGGTCAAGTTTGGGCCATTATGTCGGCTTATGGCACCTAACAGCGTTGCTTGTAACATCCATCAATTGGGCTTGTCCGACGCGAGAAGGAGGATAATAGGACAGATACTCTCGTTAGCGACTTTGGAGCGCACTCAGTCTAAAGGACGGACGGTCGGACAGCGCCGTTATTGGTATTGTGCCGAGGTAAGCTCATGCGATGGGTTCAGGATAACCAACAGTGTGTCATTTAGACGTTCCCAGGGCCAGTGTTTGCCAACAAATACACACACACAAAGTGGAAATGGTGTGATTGTTCATTCTCCCTCTCCCCCCCCCCTCCAGTCTGCGACCTTCTTAATCAGATCGTGAGCTTGTAAGTGGCGGTGTGACGTCGTAAGGAACAATTGATTTGACCTTGAAAATAGAGACTCGCCTTCAGGGTAGGCAGGTCTTGTTTGTATGAGTGATGGGCGATAGGCGAGCACAATTAGTCAATCTCAAACTGATTTTTAAATTTTTTTTTTTTTTATAAAATGATGGAGGGAGGTATGTCAGTCACTGGATAGCCGTGTAAGGTTTGACGGCCTTTAGTCCCACAGAAAAAGCGTGTGTTCCGATTCGGTGGATGTTAGAAGCCGCATCAGTTTTCTCGTTGATTTCCGTGGCTTTTCTTTTCGAGACCATTATACATACCTCTGTGTGAATAACATCATTTCATAGAAAATAAAGGAGTGTGTATGTGTGTGTGCGGGCGGGGGTGTAATGGGAGGTGTGGGGAACAGCGATGTGTGAGGGACCTGTCACTAAATAATCAACAAATAAATACCGCTGCTACGATTACATAACTGACAGTTATCTGACCAATGGTCTCTGTTCGCATCTCTATGTTTGAATTTGATGAAACAATACATTGGTTGCCGCTAGGGCTTATACAAAAACCGACTTTTAAAAAAACCGGTTGTCGAAGGTCAATTTCTCAAAAAACCGGCGAAAACCGGTTTTCGGTTGTACTATAAAATAAGTGAAATAACGGATATTTTAAGCATTCTAGCAATAATTAATTTCTATGTATGTCGTATTTAATTAACGTGTATGAGAAATGATAAAGGATAGTGTAATTAAGTTAAACAATTTTTACGTAAAACAAATACAAGAAAAACGTTATCAATATGGCAGTAAAATTACTACTACTGTCTACTGGGTACCTATATATTCATTTAAACTGCTTTATAACTAAACAAATTTATATCATGACCTTTGAACTGTTCAACTTTATTTGACAGTCACCAATAAGTCTTAATTCTTTCTCGTGTTTCATTTATATTATATTGTCAAAGACATGAGAATTGGTTTGCCGCACACAGACAAGTTCTAAAATCAGCCGTTGTGATGTAAACCTCAGTATAGAGTTTATTTATATACATAGTCTATAGATATTACGGCTCTCTTTCTACTCATGGTATTCACTTTCTGTCTTCCCCCCGAATTCCCCCCCCCTTCTCTCTCATCCTCTGTCTAAGTTTCTAACATGTGACACAGTACACAAACACCTCTGCACCTCCGTGGACCCACATCGAGTGGCCGTTTCAAAACGTTCCTCCACTGTTGTACTAAATTAACTCCTCACCCCTCCATTCATACAGTTGTCTCCCCACCTACCCCCTCTCATCCCTGAGATGTATCAGTTACACCAGTCATTACATCGGCTGTACGACGGTCCTGCCTTGTTTAGGCTAGAGGGGTTGACGGTGGTGGAGGTGTTGGATGACGATCATAAATTTAGTCAACTGAAAAAAATAGCCCCGTTCTGTCTATTGTTTAGTGATGAGCTAGGGAGGTACCGTTTCAATTCATATACTTCCCGCACGTCAACACTAAATTCGTGCGCTAAAAAACATCGGTTGTTCTGAGAAACGACTTGAATTTAGCCCTCTTTCCAGGTCGAGGAAACGGATGCAATAAATCTCTCAATGTCTATATACCGTCCCCTTCACTTGGGCACGCCTACTCTACAATTACTTTCTATCAATGACAATGTACACAGGTCGGACTGAGGAGGGAATTCTTTGGAAAGTCTCAGTTTCCCAGATTTCTCTGTAATTTCGTGGAATGTATCAACATTTTTTGCTAATTGTTAAGTTCCAAGCTAAAACCGGCTTTTAAAGCCCAAAAAACCGGTTGTCGAATGCTTCGACTTTCGTCAAAAAAC
This sequence comes from Bulinus truncatus, assembly GCA_021962125.1. NCBI lineage: Eukaryota > Metazoa > Mollusca > Gastropoda > Planorbidae > Bulinus > Bulinus truncatus. The sequence goes on from JAGDYQ010000315.1 coordinate 253,045, forward strand.
CGGTTTTTCGCCGCCGGTTTTTAAAAACCGACAACCCCTAGTTGCCGCCAAATTGTGGCTCTTTGATGTGTGCACGGCTCTTCGTTGAAAGTAGTTCGGCTCCAAAAGAGCAAGTTTTCTTTTTTCTTCTGCACTATAAATCCCTCTTTTCTTTCTTTCTACTAAACCTTGAAAATTTTGACCTTGGTGATTTCAAAGTCGCAGTAAATTTAAGTCATATTAAATACAATGCAGCTTTTTATTAAAACATACGAAACTAACTGGAATGTGGCTCTCATTGCGGACAACCTTCATATATACTAGCTGTACCATGCAAAAACCTTTGCATAGAGTTATATCCCCTTAGGCTTGATCGGTAGGCTAGGTTATTTTTTGGTTTCGGGCAGATCCGATTTTCTCATGGTTGTATTTTAAACTGGGAATACTGTTGTATTAATTATTTATTTTCGATTTAACGCATAACCAAAAAATCGGCTATTATTTTATTAAATAAATAAATAAATAAATAAATATATATATATATATATATATATATATATATATATATATATATATATATAAAGTTTTACACACCTCTAGTCTATCTCTGCAGCTACACTGTTACAGAACAATAACAGATAAATATGTAAGCCATATAAATATCTAAATGTATTTTAATCTAGATCCAAATTATTGTCTCTCCGCCGAAACGCTTGACCACCCCTGTGCACTAGGGGGGGGATTATTGACCTCTAGAAACAACAACCTATTGTCCAAAACCAGGGCTATCGTGTAACCACGTTTTTTCACGCGTCAACGAACTGGACAGGATACGACTATTTGTGACCGCTGACCTCTGGACATCTTGAATGATCTTGCAAACAATCTTTTTTTTTTTTTATATTTCATTGTGACCATTCATTTCTCGTCCCCCCTTTGCACCTTTTTTCGTAATTTTCTTCCTCTCTTCTCTCGTAACGCTTGGACAACCTTAAACCAATTGAAACCCTTGCATTCGTCTGTTTCGTTCCCCGGAAAAAAAAAAAGACATGCGCAGACCTCCTGTGTCAGAAAAGCTTCCGGAGTTCCGGTCAATGTCATGATGAAACGCTCCGCTGGTCGGGCCTCAATAAGGTTACTGTCTTGAACTTTGACATCTTCATTGAACTTTGACATCTTCATTGTGTAGATAAAGACGACGAAGACGATTGTCTCTTCTCCTCCTCCCACCCCAACCCCCCCCCACCCCTTTCTTTTTTGCAACACTCACATTTGAAGATGGTCGAATTTTCACAGACCAGTGGTCATCTATCCAAACATCAACAAGGGTCAAGCAATGTGAAAGATTTTGTTCCCCCTCCCCGCCTCTCGTCTTTCATCTTCATTATTTAATTTATTTCCTCCTTTTTCCTCTCGTGGACACCTTTATCCGTCCCGATGGCCAGTTGCTTCCCTTTCAAGTCTTTTAATTGATAGCCGACTTATTAGAACTCCTTTTTTTATTTGACTTCATTCACTTAAATTAAGTTCCGCGAAAGAAAATGTGAATTAGAAAAGTCAGCCATCCAAGTCTCAAATCTCTGTATGTTCAAATGATACAAGATCCAAAATTCTCCAGCATGGATTCATCAAATTCAGCATTTTTTTTAAATAGTATCATTGATTTTAAAATTTGCAACTAATTTTTTTTTTACTGTTTTTGGAGTGTTTAAAGATTTCTCACATTCTTCACTTTGAATGAATTCAAATTATCATGTAAGTCAAAAATAAAGAAACTGTTCACTTTTAAGAAGTTCATGAACGCTGGTGTATTCATTTAGAAAGCGTAGCATAAGTCAGAGACCCCGGGGGGGGGGGGGTAAATGCGGCCAGTCATTCTGTTTGAATCTCCCGCGCTCCACCCACTTGCGATAGTTGTGATCAATGGTGTAAACAAACAGTCTGTCTTAGCCCCATAAACAAATTAGTTTGTATTAGCTCCATAAACAAAATAATAGGTATATTAGTTCTGTAAACAGAATGGTGTGTATCAACTCTATGAACATTAATTTCCTCATTCATGATTAGGACATTCAGTCAAAATCCAAAACCCTTCTTCGGCGTAATGTTTTAACGTTTACCCTACCTGTAGCCTAAGTCCCCCCCCCCCCCATCTTAAGGTCCTTCCCCGCCCAACCCCCTAAAGTATTTTAATTGACATAAATTAATGACACAATATATTACTCTACAAATAACATCTATGTAGATCAGGGGTGGGCAAACTACGGCCCGTGGGCTGCAAGCGGCCCGTCTGAGTATATTGTGCGGCCCGTAGGCATGTATATGTTCGTATTTTAAAAATGTAATGTGCATGTGTAATAAAGCGTGAGTGTGAAATTAATTGACAAATAAAAGGTTATTATCTTTAATTCATATTTTCATAGGTTTTGAATTGTAATTGAAGTAGGCAAAATATATATGCTGCCCGCCAGTAACAATCAAGTTTTTAATGTGGCCCTCCGTAGAAAGAGTTTGCCCACCCCTGATGTAGATCATCAATAGCCCAAACACAGCCTAGCCAAAGTGTGATATCAGATGAAGGACTTTAGGACAGTGAGAGAAAAATTGATAGTGTAAGATTGTGTGTGTTTGTGTGTGTGTGTGTGTGTGTTGAGTAATGGTAAAAAAAGGAGGGGGGGGATAATCTTATTGACAAAAGACTTACAAACCAAGTCAAATAGCTGAGTGCGAGAGATTGGCCCAAGTGTGTGGATATTAGTAGTGGACGCTGGTCATGTGACGTGCTGGGCAGTGAGCAGATAACGCCAAAAGGTTTTCGGTCACTCGCTCAGATACAGCCAAAGTCTCTCCGCCTCGCCCCCCTCCTTCCCTTCTTTTGTTCATCCTATTCTATTTAATTAGCTCTCCAAGAGACAGGACACAACAGAATCTAAACGGACCCCCCCCCTTCACTCATCCCAATCCTATTTCCCCCTCTCCCCACCCTACACCCTGTCTAATGTTCCCCCTCACCCCCACCCCCCCTCACCCCACCCATCCCAGGCTTTAGACCTACGGTCCCAGAGGATCGACCGCCGTGACGACAGTCCCTCCCTCCCTCCCTTTCTCTCTCTACTCGGGAGGAATTGGGGGGGGGGGAATACTCTTTCCCAACCCACCCACCCCCACCTCAACCCGACCTGTCCAAGCTGCCCGAATTCATCACTTTGGTATTAATTGAAAGATTGCGGGCCCCACAGTTTTTTTTTTCCTTTTTTTTTTTAAAGAACGGCATGGAGACGTACAGAGAAAAGGCGGCGGCCAGAGTGGGGTGAGGTGTAGGAGGAGGAGGAAGGGTGGGGAGTCTCTAGATTAGGGGGGAAAGTTGGGGGGAAGGGGTGAAGAAGAGCTGACTCTCCGGGTCGTAAAGAAAAGAAAAGAACGGGGAAAGAAATTATTGGGAAAAAAATCCGCATCTGAGCCGAGAATGATCCGAAGGTTGAAATAGATCCGGATAATTATAAAGAAGGGCGACCCCCGGTTCTCTCTCCCCTCTTCCCTCCCGTCCCCCCTTTTTATTTTGTATCCCTCTAATTCCCCCCCCCACCGATTTTTTTCATTTGATTAAGTTGCAGAAGAGGCAGCGCTGACACGGAGAGTATTGGATTGGGGGGGGGGGGAAGGAGGGGCATTTTCCAGCACTAACAAATTATTTGACCAAATAAAGCTATTATTTCAATGAGAACAATGGCAACACGGCGAGAGAGACAGAGAAGCGAGGAAAGACCAGGGAAAGGACTGAATAAGGCTGGGGAGGGCGGGGTAGAGAGAAACAATAGCACCTCGCTGTTAAAGGAGGATCAGTCGAGGGTGAAGTTCGCGGGTTTGGGGGTGGGGGGGGGGATTTTTAGGAAATGGGGTGGAGAAGGGGGCAGGGTATAGAGTGTTTTTTTTATTATTATTTATTAGTTGTTGAAACAGAAGTCACGTGACGAAAATGTTGTTTTTGTTTGCTCGATTGAATGCTTTTCTTTTGTTTGTAATTTTAATACATCAGATGGATTTCTTTTTTGGATGACATGCTCTAGACATGTCATGAATCTGTCCAGAAAATGGGGTTGGGGGGCATGGGAAGAGGGTGTCATGTGTGTGTGTGTGTGTGGTAAGGGAGGAGGAGGAAGGGGAGTAGGGATTTATACGTCGGGATGGAAATACGTGAAAAAATCGTGAGTACGGGGTTTGGTGAGAATTTTAGAATTAGATCATCTTCATAAGCAGAGAATGATCTCTATCTCGTTGATTGGATGAAAACGGAATAGATTTAACATTGACGTTGTGTGTGTGTGTGGGGGGGGGCAAAGAACAGTAAAAGATATACAAACTTTGGATACAGCCAACACCCACACCCACATCCACCCCCGACACCATACTCCGACCTAGGGACCCTTCAGTCTGTCAGTAGATTTTTTCTTTTTTTTTTTTGTTTTAAAGTCATTTGTGTTTGAGGTTGTACCCTAGTCTCTTACGCCGGCAGTCATTTCCCCACTTCATTCCAAACCCTCCCCTCCCCCCACACCCTTGTCTTCAGTTATGTAATGCTCAACAATTTCCGTTTTTTTTTTAAACGACCGATACCTACAACTCCAACCTTAAGATTGTCTCTTTGTAATTTCATAAGCATTGATACAAGAGACGAGTGGGCGAAAGGAGGCAAGCTGTAAGCAGTGGTGTCAGAACATTTTAAAACTCAATTAGTACACAAACCCGAAATGCACCACAATTGCTTTAAGCACTCTTAACTTTTAGCCATTACGTCAGTTTTTTTCTGAACTCTTTGGTTATAGCGCATGGTGTGAAAAAAAAGCAAAACCGCACAAGATAGCACAATTAGGCAACGCTGAGCCTCTTGTATGTGCATCAAATTACAAGGCGAGGGGGTCAAGAATTTAGTATTACTATTATCACGTTAGGTATCGGACAATCATACTGCAAAGATGGAGGGAGGGGAGGGGGCAGTTCTTGTTTCACCCTCGTTAGGTCGGACATTATTACCGAGGGCTATAAATTGGTAGATTTCCCTGCGTCACCTGTACTTGGCGGGGACAATGATGTCATCTGATCCTTCGTTTAATGCAACAATACTCTCCACCGCAGATTGTCTGCTGGTTATACGGATAAACTTTTAACCCTAGAAAAAAACAAAAACAAAACAGCCCTTGTCGTCTGCTAACTAGTACTGGTTATGCTGATAAACTTTTAACCCAAAAACCTCCCTTTACAAAATAGAGGCACGCACAAAAACACAATCAAAGACAAATAAACACGCGCAGACGTATCCGACACGCAGACGTATACGAAGACCACGCTCCGTTATCGCACGGCGACGGGCTGTGTACAAGCGGAACAATCGCTTTCAGGAGGTGTGCGCTATGTCAAGCTCGCGATACGCAATGAAAGGAAGAAGATTTCACAACGACGGCGCTCGTCGAGGCGTGACGCCAAAGTGACTGCCCTTTGGGGTTTCATTTCAAGGCCTTGCCTACTATCTTCGGTCAACAAAATTGTGTTTGTTTGTTGACTTATGACTGAATTATTCCTCTTTCACAATTTTTTTTCACTCTTTCTTAGCCAAAAAGTTTTATTTTTATTTTCCGACATCTAAAAAGCTTGTTATGTCATTTGCTTGTATTATATGTATTATGATGTGTTATGATCTTGTTTTGTCATGATAATGTTTTTTAATTGTATTTCTCATCCAATGATTTACACAGCCACCAGGTCTGATCCATGGATAACGCGTTACATTTGAATCATTTCATGGATAATTAATCCATAATCCTAATTATGGTTATGGCACTAATCCAAACATGTAATGTGATTGGTCATTATGATAAAGAGTTCTTTTTTTTTTTTCATTTTTACAAAAACAGTTCTGGCCCCGTCACGTTTGGTTGTGGACTCAAGTCTGTGACGAAGGAAGGAATCACAACCTCTGGTCATCATCAATGGTCAGTCAAGGACCAACAAAAATACTAACATCCCGATGATTCAAGATAGATCTAACGAACATCATTGACATTTTATACTGGACTGGATTCTTGTCTCAAAATATCTCCAAATGTCCCAAAATGTTCTCACGTGAACAAAATTAAAACGATTCTGACAATGTTTTAATAAGTTTACATTCATGTACTTTTTTGTTTTTATCTTATTTGTTATTTTTTTAAAATTTACATTCATCACCTGGTTTTGTCAATATGATACCCGAGAGAATTATATTATTATGGTCAACATTTTAAAACACTGGTCGTAATTTGGTAAGAAAACTAACATAAATTTGACCCTCCTGCCTCACTAATATCCCTTTTAAATGGGGAATGTAGACGGTGGGGTCGAGTGGTGTGGAGCGCTCGACTGTCGACCGGAGAGTCCCGGGTTCGAATCTCAGTGAGAACCTTGGGATTTTTTCAGGTCCTATTGTATGTCACACAGTAAGTCCCCGAAGGCCACCCAGCTTTAAATGAATATCTGACTTTCAGTTTGGGGTGTATATGTGGCTGGGCGTTATGCTAACCACACAATCCCTTTATATATTTCAGGTTACTGAAACTGATAAATTCTACACGTCATCAAGCCGATGAGCCCTTAGGGGGTTAAGGGAACTTTACTTTTTTTTTCTAAAGAGGAATATAGCCCTGGGACCCCCCGCTCTCACAATGTGTCTGAGGGCGACCCTTACAAACAAAATACTGATTTTTTAGAATAGGGTACCGTCCTGCCCCTTCCACCCTCTAGGTCTTCGATAGTGACCCTCATAAAACGATAACTTCCTTTTGGACGAGTTTGTACGGTCCTAGACCCAGGAATAGTTTAAACACATTTTTTTTAATTGATATGCTTCAACTTCCATATATACACTTCTAAACAAGCAAACAATTTGTGTGTTTGTTGGTTACTATTTGTTTTGTTTCTTATAGTCTATGAGTGCCAGATAATCGCTAAAGATATTGGGTGTTGGCTATGATTTGACAAGTACACACAGGTCGTGTTTTTACTTTCTCAACCATCCCGTGTCCAAACAACTACAGCACCGTCTCCTCTAACCAGGGGGAGGGCAAACATTTTGACTGTATTTACAAACAGATGAAGTGTTTACTTAAATGGTGTTTTCTCTCCAACCCGCTCCCCCCCACCCCCCGGTAACTTTCATGGGTTGGGGGGGGGGGCGCGCAGTGGCGTCGGTCGTCATGTACACGGTGGGGGTGTGTGGGGGGAGCGTACTCCATGGTGGTGGTGGTGGGGGGTGGGGTCAATATTGAACAACGAGGAATCGCTTTTAAGTCCAATAAAAAAAAATAACAGCAGTCCAGGAAACACCCATGTAGTAGGTGCTCGGTCATGTAAGTAGTACACAGAACTACCGACCAGAACACGGACCAAGAAAAGACCGTTAGGTCAATTTGAACTTGAGGATTATCTTAAACTTGACATCCCAAAAAACAACACCGACCACCTGTTTTTCTTTGTTTTTTTTTTTTCATTGCATCACCCCCCCTCCATCTTCCAATTCCCCTCCCTTGTTTGTTTCTTTAACTCTGTTGTCCATCTTGACTTGTCTTCAAACACACAATTGACAATGTCAAGATGCGAGTCCACGCAAAAGGAAAAGGGGGATAGGGGAGGAGCGGATCTGTGGGCACGTGACATCAGCCTCGGTTTGGCCTAACGTCAGCGTGACGCAGACTATATAATGTCGGCTTAACAGCATTGCCTGCCCCCCCCCCCAACCTTAACATGTTTTTTTTTCCTCCACAAAGATCTTTTTTTTTTTTATCTCTCTGATTATCGCCGTCCAATACAATTAAATATTTCCTTCTGTTTTATATGTTATTATTTGTTTTTTATTTAGGTCAACCTATCACATTCTGTTAAATTTCAAGAAACAATCACAGACTCAATAATTTAAACAATTAACCCGTGGAATTATATTAGAGAGAATTCTATGTAAAATTCAGTTTTTTGTGGTGTGTGTGTGTGTGTGTGTGTGTGTGTGTGTTCGATAGAGAGAGAGACTATGCCACAGAAATGCGCATCATTTATTGGTGCGTACATTTTAAAAAGAGAGCAAACGGAAAATCCCATTATTATTAATGATATTATTATTATTATTATTCTTTTTGTCAACATGATCTTAATGTACGGAGTGACGGTTCCTGTATTGATTGATTTAGAGAAATTATTTGTCATTTTTCCTCAATCAATGTTTATCGACGACTTTTAAATGTGGCGTTTATTTAAGGGGGGGGGGGAGGGAGAGAGACTTGAAATGACATTCCTCAGAATTCGCTTATGACAGTTTTTGTATTTGAAGAAATACTTTATACCATTGTTATATTTTGGTTGCTATGGTAACAGCGTGTGAAATCCCTGCAAAGGGAATAGCTTAGGCCAAGAGTTTCTGGCTTATTTAGCGTCTAAGACAAAATGAATTAAAGAGGGTCCGCCCCATAAAATGGAACCTTATAACTGACAGGCGTTTTGCAGTTGGGAGCATCGATTAGAAGTGTTAATACGCCCCTCCCCTCCCCCCCCCCAACGACAATGGTGATGTTGGTGATGATGGTGGTGATGATGGTGTTGTTGATGGTGATGTTGGTGATGCATCCATTAGAAAAGGATCAGCACTGATGTATTGATTGAATCAATGACTGATTGATTGTATATACAGATACTAGGATAAAGCTGAACGATTACTTTCTTCGGTACTAACTTTGGTGAACTATTTGATATCAATTTTTAGTTATTGATTACAACTATAATTTCACTATTGATTGATTTCCTTTTGATGCATGTTTCCTAAATCATTTCTCAAAATGAAAAATGATATACATGTTGATAGAAATAAAAAAAAATATAACATTTACTATATAGCTGCTTTATTGATACGTTTTTTATTATTGATATACTGATTTATTTAATTATTGTTTATTGATTGATTTAATGGTTGATTCATTGATACTTATTGATTGATACTTATTGTATTGGTTTACTGGTTTTATATTGATTGGTTTACAATATTTTACTAATTATTTATTTATTGACATAATGACTCTTTATTGATTGATTTACTTGTAGTTAATTGATTGATCTTCTGATTAATTATCGATTGATTTACTGATCGTTTATTGATCGATTTACTGACGGTTTATTGTTACTCATGTGTTTCCTCATACATGAAAGATAGAATGAACTCTGTGACATGTATTTTGATTAATTTTTCTTGTAATTTATGTCTGCGTCATTTTAACGGGAAATTTAAAATATTCATACATGATTTTTTTCATACAAATAAAATGAATAAAATTTTTAAATTTAAAACCAATTTCTACATTTCGTTTCATTTTCTATTCTTTTTTTTAAAGTATAATTGTAAAAGTTGTACATTTGAACACGTCTTACATGTGCATGGCGCTATTCAAACACTGTACGTACTGTACGTACTGTACGCGTTATACTTAAGGTATGACATGAACTGGTGCTGGATAAAATTAAGTGTCTCTTCTGTTGTCTTTCAGACCAGACATTTTCCAGACCAGACAATTTTGAGTCCAGAAATTTTCAGTCCTGATATCTTCAGACCAGACATTTTCAGACCAGACATATTCAGACCAGACATATTCAGACCAGACATTTTCAGACCAGACATATTTAGACCAGACATATTCAGACCAGACATATTCAGACCAGACATTTTCAGACCAGACATATTCAGACCAGACATATTCAGACCAGACATTTTACGGGGCCTTCAGATAAAAACCTTCAGAGATGTTCTTTATAAGCCTTAGACGGACGGACGTGGCTGGGGGGGGCCCATATATGTAATCAGAGCTGGTAACGGAGAGGGTCCGTGGACAATATGGATGAGCCCCCAAACGGCCACACAGGCTGACGATCTATTCCTACATTACATCCATGGCTGGGCCCCATTTAACGTTCGGTAATTTTTATTGTTTACCTTCAAAATAGTGACCACGGATACTTGTAACCTAATTCAAGGTGAAGTGAATGGATTCACTATCATCGTTTAACCTTCAGGCTAATGACGTCATAGCTTTCTTGATTAGTCAGTATTTCGCCATACTATGACTGACAGGCATCTAAAAATTCTAACAGGTTGGGAACTGAGCTGGGACAGCCCCCCCCCCCCATCTACTACCACCACCCCGTCCCCCGCTCTTTGCATCAGCTCTTCCATTTATTTCCCAAAGCTTCGGCTAATTCTAGCTGGGTATGAACACACACACAAAATTGTTTACCTGGTATGCACTGGTACAACCTAATTATCTCTTATGTATTCGGCAGAGAGGGAGAGAGAGAGGGGGGTGGAGTTACGAGAGAGAGAGAGAGAAGACAGTGAAAAAGAGGGTTGGGGGTGGTGAATAAAGCTGAAGGATAGGTTGTGGGGAGAAAAGGAAGGGGGAGGGGGTTTAGTTTTCACTTAGCTATCTTGACACGGATGAAAAAAGTTATCTTTTATTAAATATGAGCTTTCTCGGGGCACTTGATAAATCTCATGGGAACCAACATCTCGGTCTTACTTCTTTATTCCGTCTTGACTCGTGTTGCGTGTGTGCGTGTGTCGTGTGTGTGTGTGTGCTTGTATGGTAAGACTATTTCCAAACTTATTGTGTGGAGTGATAATGTGCGAGCCGAGTGTTTCAAAACAGCCCTCCCCTCAGACCATCCCCAACGCAGAGGCGTACCTAGGGTTGGGGATGGGGGGGGGGTTAACATTCGAAAGTCACCCCGGACCCCAGCTTGATGGGGGCCACCCAAAACTTTTTTTTTAGATTAAATATTAAGTAAATTATCTCATGTCATGGTGTCGAATGTCAAAATGCAGGGGCCCCAAAAGAGGCAAATCCCTCTGGGCCCCCAAATCCCCAGGTTCGGCGCTGCCCCCACGCCCCTCCTGATGAAGTGTCTTGTTTGTGTCGAGGCTCATTTAAATATAATCTGTTCGTCACGATCTATGGAATAAGACACATTGACACGTGTGTGTCTTAAACGTCTGAGATATAGGCCTAGCTTGCTACGACACACTTCAGATTACACAATAGAATAAAAATTCAAAATTTGGAATTTCAAGATGCCCGAATATTTAATACATGAGCAACGATTTACATTAAAGAGATCAAATTTGCAAATGACAGTGATTCTCAAAAGTTTGCGATTCTCAGCCTACTAAAAAAACAAACCCTGTTCATTTTTTTTTTTTTTTTTTTGCGACAGTGACAACGATTGTGAGATAGATGGTCGAGTGGTGTAGATACTCATCTGTCGACCTGAGAGTCCTGGGTTCGATACTCTGTGAGAACCATTGAAATTTTTCCAGGTTGAATTTGTTTCAAAGTCGTCCCACAAGTCCACCGAGCTTTAAATGGGTACCTGACTTAAGTTGGGTGGGGGGGGGGAGTAAATGCGGCTGGGCGTTGTGCTAACCACACAACTCCTTTATATGCCGAGGTTATAGAAACAGATGAATTCTACACTTCATCTGCCCCGTATACTTGTGTATACTTTATATGTAAAGAAAGCAAAAGGATAAAAGAAAGAATATCTTAAATAAAATTAATATTTTTTGATGATCCACTTCCAATCAGCCCGCGGCCCAACTGTGGGTCTTGACGCAAACTTTGAGAGCCACTGGCCGACATAAAAAAAAAACAATTTGAAAACAAAACGTCGAAGATGTCTTGAACAAAAAAAGTAAACAGAAAACAGTAAAAAGAAAACCGACCCTTTGATCACTTTCACTAATTAACAACAACAAAAAAAAAAATACCAAAGCCAAATCCGTTTACATATTTTTTTTTTGTAACCAAATAAAAAAAAAATTGAAAATTAATTTTGGCTTTTATTTCTCTCTGTTCATTTCTTACTTACATGCTGTCGTGAAGATCGAATAACTTTCTTAGTGAGTCGGGGATTAGCACAACAATTTGAGAAACGTTGATTTTGAAAATCTCATTATTAATAAGGAATAATTAATCATCTACACCCCTCACCCCCTACCCCGACCCCACAAGCCTAGATATTGCAATTACCTCCAGGCCCTAAAATTACTCCCCCAAATTTACTTACCAACACAAATAAATAAATTACAATATGGCCAAGAAGTAGCGCCCAGGGTCAACCTTCCCCTCCACCCCATCACTTTGTTACGCCCCTGCACTGTTACCTGCCCCCAACCACCACCAAGGCCTCGTCACAATGGCGAAGTTTTTCCGAACAATAATCTACTTCACGTTTAAACAAGCTCGTTTTAGTCATGTGAACATGAAATTGATCATTGAGGACACAATGCACACCTAAAAGCTATCCTCTAACAAAGCGAATTTCGCGTATCTAGGTAGCTCGCGAAATTCGCCCCTCTTTCGCGGCAATGTATTTATATGGAGATGCTCAAACCGCGTAGAATTTCCGCGGCGGTGCCTAGAAATTTCGCGACATCGCTTCTTTCGCGTTTCGCAAGTGTAAACAATCCAAAATGGCTGCCTAGAAACATCGACTCAAATTAAAATCAAGGTTAAAATTGATATAAATGTCTTAAAATTAACAAATAAGACTTACATTTATATATAACAGCTTTAATTATATCACATTATACCAAAAAGTAAGTGTTTTTTTCACTTTTTACTTGTTAAATACAATAACTGTAGAAAATATATCATAAGAAGAAAATGTCTGCCGACATCTTCAGATAAACAAAAAGGAAATTTAAAAAAATCATTATATCCGGTCGGCTGACGCCTACGTTCGCTTCGCTTAGGTGTAGCGAGGGTTTTTCGCGCTTTGAAAAATCTCACGTGAGAAATAGCGCAGCGGAACGCTTCGCTTTGGTTTGAGGATAGCTAAAACGTTGGTTTGATATTAAAACACAATTCTCTCTCTCTCTCTCTATATATATATATATATGTGTGTATATATATATATATATATATATATATATATATATATATACGTTCTAATGTAGAAAGATATTTTATGCGCTTGTTTGTGTTTGCCTTGTACTTTACCTGCAGGTAAGTCAATATTTTCTTATCAGTCGCTATAACTCGTGTAGTTGTTACCTGTCAACACAGGTTCTGGCATTCTTTATGGGATATTAAACATACAGACCGGGGAAAGGGTGGGGGGTGAACTCATGTATACTCTGTTCAGTTCTACATTTATTGAACACAATTACATTCATATATACACGCATGACATATAAATATTGGAAAATATGTATAAAGCGGTTTAATAACAACCAACAATTCATGATTGTTATCTGCCCACTATCTTATCTTGGGCCGGCTGCCTGCCCACTATCTTATCTTGGGCCGGCTGCCCACTATCTTATCTTGGGCCGGCTGCCCACTATCTTATCTTGGGCCGGCTGCTCACTATCTCATATTGGGCCCCTGACAACCACCACCTGATTGAGCCCCCCCCGCCCCCCCCCTTTTTTATTACACACCCATCTTATGATAATGTCATGATACTGTTCAATTAACACTGTGCCTATTCAGGGCCCTTAAGGGCTGGAACCCTATACAATGTGTTCAAAGGTATGATCTTACGGTTGTCCTGCTAACATAAAGAGAAACGTTGGATACAATTGGAGAACATTTTTTTATGCAATAAAATAATACCCTTCATCTAACATGGAGTTAATACCTTTATACTTTACAGACACACACACACACACACACTAATATATATATATATATATATATATATATGTGTGTGTGTGTGTGTGTGTGTGTAGGGATAAGTAATTAACTATTCATACAGCCATATGTAATAGCATACTTCATAATTATCCGGTAAACAACAGACCTACATGATTACAGACATAGTACAGCAGTCGGGTGGTCGAGTAAAGTAGACCTCTTGACATTTTCATGTTTCGGAAATGGAATCGATTCTCATCTGATCCAACCTAACTCCAATTTATCCTATTAATTGATCATTCCATAAAGTCCTCTTCATATCGGAATGATAATAGGGAATCGAATCCCTATTTTATTGTGCTGTCACTGACTTTAAACGTAAATAAATAAAGCATCAAATACTGTTGGATTCAATAAACCAATCGGAATGAACCCTCTTGTAAATTTTACTCTTGTTATTATGTATGTTTACATCTGTGTTTCACGGGTTTGATCCAGTGATATTCATAACCTTTCTTTTTTTGTATTACATTCCTTCGATTTGCCGAAAGACCTGATTCTTCACTGCAAGACCTGATTCTTCGCTGCAATATCCGATTCTTCGCTGCAAGACCTGATTCTTCGCTGCAAGACCTGATTCTTTGCTGCAAGATCCGATTCTTCGCTCACATTTTGTAGATAAGTGATAAACCCTTGTTTTAAACACGCATAATGCTGATCGTCACATCTGGTCACATCTATCTCCCGTAAGGTCATCACTCGCGCTGGACAGTGGCCAGAATGTACCGGTTGTACTTGTAACGTTCTATGTGGAATATCATGTGGTATTTTTGTGTTTTAATCGGGGTTTTTTTTTATATCGGTACGAATCGGTACGAGAACGTTTGATAGTAAATGAACAGTTTTTGTACCCGAGGCGTAAGGTGCTATACTGCTATGTCTGCTCTGAATGTTTCAGTGTGATAAATCAACCTGGCTAGATATGATCAGTCAACCTGTTTGACATATGGGAGTTATATATTGTGGAGCTGTTGTAAAAGGTGTGGTGGTGGGTGGGTGCTGCTGTTGGTGTGTGTGTGTGTGTGGTGGTATTAGGGCAAGTTACCGGTGTGTTTATAGATGATGGCGAGCCAGTCAAGAATTTAACAAAAAAAAAAAACAACTTTTGTTTTAGGTGTTCTGGTAAGTCTAAAAGATGATATGGGATATAGGTTAACTGGGCGGTGACTTGTTCGTTACTCCGATCAGCGTTGTGCAGTAATCAGGTTCAAGTCCAAATTACGTTCACCTAGACCAGTGGCCCGTAACCCTTTTCTCGCCGCGGACCGGTCGACTTTTTACCTCGGCCCGGGGGTGGGGGGGGGGAAGGGGTAGGGGTCGCACTATCCAGAGAGAAACTGACAACAATAAATAAAAAGGAAATAATTTAATGTTTATTGGGCGACCCTGTGCCATTTGATTAACTGACCGTACCGGTCCGCGACCCGGGGTTGGGGACCACTGATCTAGACTATAGTTAGAAGCTATCTGACAATTAGAAATCCTCTTTGTCATTGTCGTTCGCTGAAATGGGCCCCCTTTTTTATTAGTAATAAGCCTTAGGCCCTCAATAGTCTTAATTCGGCCCTGCGTGTAGTGTATATAGGACGATTGCTAGGAAAG
>JAGDYQ010000315.1:268885-288885 GCA_021962125.1 Bulinus truncatus
TACGTATTGCTGATAGATATATAGATAGATAGATAGATAGATAGATAGATAGATAGATATGGATAGATATAGAGATATTCATGTACATATGCAAATATATGTCTATCAACAGACATTGTTTTGACATTTATGATCGGCACGTTTTGTGCTTATCATGAATTTTTTTTTACGGGGAGGGAAAGAGGGGGGAGGGGAAGAGGGGGGGAATGGGAGGGTAACGAAATTCTAGTGGATAAGATAAGTCACCCCTGTTCACGGGCACCTGACATCAACCACGACCCACTGTCCGTTGTATGCACCAGCGAACACTGAAACGCAGCGACATAACATATACAGAAACCGTTAACGTGTGTTGGACAGATGCAGCTGCATCTGTTGCCATGGCGGCTCTGACCTGCCAACCCCCCACACAGATATACGAAAATGTTAAAAAAAATTACAGCCGGATACCATTTTGATAGTGCTAAGTGGTGCCTCCATGTTCAATGCACCCTTGGCTATGGACTATGAAGAAAACTATCCAAATTAGTGGTTTCAGGTGTGATTTAGATCCAAGTTGTACACCCTATCCTTACAAGGGGGCATTATAAATTAGGATTTTTTTTTCTTAAATCAAGAGATGAGATGTAGAGATGACACAGGGAGAAAATAAAGTTATATGAAATGTAAAACGCGTGTATGTAAGTATGAGTGTGTGTGTGTGGTACGATGTGTGTGGTTCAGTGTGTGTGGTTTGTATTGCAGTGTGCGTGGTTTGTATTGCAGTGTGTGTGGTTTGTATTGCAGTGTGTGTGGTTTGTATTGCAGTGTGCGTGGTTTGTATTGCAGTGTGTGTGGTTTGTATTGCAGTGTGTGTGGTTTGTATTGCAGTGTGTGTGGTTTGTATTGCAGTGTGCGTGGTTTGTATTGCAGTGTGCGTGGTTTGTATTTCAGTGTGTGTGGTTTGTATTGCAGTGTGTGTGGTTTGTATTGCAGTGTGCGTGGTTTGTATTGCAGTGTGCGTGGTTTGTATTGCAGTGTGTGTGGTACAGTGTGTGTGTGGTACAGTGTGTGTGGTACAGTGTGTGTGTGTGGGTGTTAGGATGTTCTCATGTCTTGTGTTTACGTCTTCATTCAACTTTTCAATGAAATGAATGTTCTATAAATAGTGTGGTGGGCGTTGTCTATTTCTGATGAGAAAAAAATCCCACCCATGATAAGGTAATCACTTCAATGATGACATTGTCAGTTATAGTGAGTCACTTCCCTTTGTTGCCATGACTACCTAACTCTCGTAAGGGGAACATTTCGTTAACATAAATATAACTCTCTCTCTTTATATATAAACTGAGATGTTAAAAATTTGCCATTTACTCGATGGACACATTAGTTTCGCGCCAGTGGCGTCGACTTCTGGGAAGCCCCACAAAGGATCATCCTAATACCTTCTTTGATGTCTCATTTAATTTAAGGTCCACAAAATTTCCTTCAGGGCCCTGAAGTGACCCTAGCCCGCCAATAACTGCTACATAATAATATAGTAATTTCGTATACTAAGTTTAATTAGTTTGATAATTATATCATGTGCGTGTATTAATCCATAGCATATATAAACTTAATAAAAGATAAAATAACAGGTAAATCAACTACACACACATAATACAGATTCCATAACACTCAAACATGGACACACAAACATTCATATTAAAAACAAAAAAAAAAAAACACGTGCGCGCGGGAGTTATGTACAGCAGACCCGTGACATGTAGCAGACGAACATGACGTCTCCAGCAGACGTAGAGTGACGTGCGCGGCACCATCGCCATCTGGAACTCGCGTTTGGCAACAACCAAAAAAAACAACAAAAAATTAACTCTCATCGCGTAGACTATAAATTAAACACGTGACAGAATCTTAAAATAGACAGGTTACAGCTCCCTCCCTCCCGCCCCTCCCCTCCCCCCCCATTCCTCCATCCCCACCCACCACCACCACCTGATACGCACCCTACGTCATCAACACCACACAGTACTACTGCTCCCCCTTGCACCCGCACGAGATTAACGGAAATAAAAAAAACCAACATGTCCAAAAAAAAATACATTGCATCAACTTTAGTGTCAATAATGAAACGTCGCGGCATGACCGTAGTTAGGGGGGGGGGAGGAGTGAGTGAGGGTGTTTTATGTGGCGGTGAGAGAGCGAGGGAGAGGAGTTAGAGAGGGTACTTTAAGTGGCAGATTTAAAAAGAAAGTAAGTTCTGAAAAAAGTACGATCTTTCGCCACTTTCTCCATAGGCTTTGTGTGTGTGAGTGTGTGTGCGTGTGTGCGCGCGTATTTGTGTGCGCGCGCGTGTGTGTGCGCGTGTGTGCCAGGTAGGGGTATATCATCAGGCAGCTGAAGAATTATCTCACTATTGTAGCTCATCAAAAAAATAAACTCTCTCTCACACACACACACACATATACACACACATACACTCGCCCGAACACATATAATCACTCACCAAAGTACTCCAGTTAAGCTCAACTACTCATGCGGTACTCTGTCCTCGTGATACGTCACTGTTTGGAAGGAAACGATCTCCCTTACATTCCCCATCCCCACACAATACCACACAGTAACACGATCCAGCCTCTCTCACTCCATCCTTCGCCTAGAACCGTTTTCTGCACAATGATAAATAAAATTATTTCCGCACTGTGCGTAATTGATATGACCAGGTTTGGTTCGTCTTTCTACTGGAGGGAAATCGGGGGGGGGGAGGCCGGGGGGGATGGAGGGGTGAGGAAGAAACTACTACTATTATTACATGTGTTTTATTATTACATGTATTTTTTCAAGTATTTTTTTTTGTTTCTTTTCTATCTTAAGTAAGTAATACAAAGAAAAATTAAAAAAAAAAATCACTTTCTCGTGCTATTGCTAATAATGAGGTGACGGGCTGAGAAGATCAGTGCCAATGATGAAATTAAATACTGGGGTCTCAGGAAAAAGGGGGGAGTGAGGGGTGGGGGGTGGGAGGAGGGGAAATAACAGAGAGAACGGCGGCTTTGAATGACTTGAATAGAGATGTACCTGTCTGGGGTGTTAGAGCCAGCCATGTTTAGAAGTATCATGATAAACCTCGGTGATGAGCGCATTCGGTTGTGTCTCGCTCATTTTTTTCCAAACTCCTCGAGCTGGTCTCGTTTATTTGATGGAAAGCAACGAAACTGACCCCTGTGTCACTCACACGAGAAAGAGAGAGAGAGAGAGAGAGAGAGAGAGAGAAAGAGAGAGGGAGGGAGAGAGAAAGAGAGAGAGAGGGAGGGAGAGAGAGGGAGAGAGATAGTAGACCGGGAATACACGAGATGAGTTGAGACGATGAGGTGGTTTGGGTGTGTGAGAGATAGGATAGAGTGAAGGGTGTTGGTGTGGGGGTTGATGCCCCCTCCCCTCTCCCCCCCCCCACCATCCTCCTGTCCAACGCAATCTGTGGCTTTTCTGCGCCCCCATTGTTTCCACCCACATGATTCCCACGCTGCCAGTGTGACCGACGCTGTCAAAGGAAACAAGTACTTACATTTTAATTTTTTTTTTTTTTAAAGACCCAGAGAAATAAGCACAACATGAGAATGACGCACGATCAGACAGTTGAGTCTGCCCTCTGACCCCCCATGACCTATCCTCCCTACGACCTACATGGGTGTCTAACAACCACCCAGTTTTCTCTCCATATACAACAACAACAACAACAACTACATAAATATCTCCCAGGACTTTACCTGTGACATTCTCATGTCACCATGGCAGCACTTCCGCTTTATTTTATATTTGTCTTATTACATTTCTTGTCTTTTCCACGCGTGTATTTGATTAAAAATGGACACATTATTATACTTATATATTACATCAATGATGACGGCTCTAGAGTCGGCAAGATAAACACAAGTCATGCAGGTTTCATCGAGTCACAAGTCATGCAGGTTTCATCAAGTCACAAGTCATGCAGGTTTCATCAAGTCACAAGTCATGCAGGTTTCATCAAGTCACAAGTCATGCAGGTTTCATCAAGTCACAAGTCATGCAGGTTTCATCAAGTCACAAGTCATGCAGGTTTCATCAAGTCACAAGTCATGCAGGTTTCATCAAGTCACAAGTCATGCAGGTTTCATCAAGTCACAAGTCATGCAGTTTTTTTCATCAATGAACTTTGAGCCAGAGATTATAATTTTTTTTTCCGATATCAAAATGAGATTATCGATAATCGATTTTATTGATTTTATTTATAAATCGAGCTATTTCGACTAAATCTTTCGTTTATGGATTTATTATGTTGTCATTTTATTTTAATTGTATATTTTTATTGCATAAATTATATTCTTGTGCTTCTCTTTACTATTTCTTCATAGTTTTATCAATAGTTGATATTTTTCTTTTACCTTATTTATTTCAAACTAGTTCTTTTGCAACAACTCAAACGCAAACTCCCACACAAACTTTCTAATGTCTGTCCAGTTTATGAATATATAAATAGCACAGCGTCTAAGAATAGCGCATAAGAAGAAAAAAAAAAGAAGAACGATGAATAGAGAAATACAACAGGGGGTGGAATTTGGGGGGGGGGGGGGGGGCTTGCTTTTAATACTGTATACAGCATAGGTTTTTTTTTTTTTTGAAACCACAACAACAACAATTTGGCCGGAGTAAGACGAGGCAAACAGGCCAGCCGGCTGGCCAGCCCAGACAAGAGCACAGAATGTAGCCAAATTTAACATTATTTACACCTCTCTTTACAACAGGGTTCATTGTCGTCGGATGAAACAGGGAGGGAGGGAGGGAGGGAGAGAGGGGGGAAAAAAACACAACAACAAGATTTATCTACCCCATCGGGGTCTCTGGTTTTACCCATGTTTTGTAGATTACCGCCTACCCACACCCTTTATATAACCCTACCCCGACCCCCCCCCACACACACCCGCATACCCCGTTATTCCTCTAGTGTATATTAATTCAATTTCTTTAAATCTTTAAATAGCTCAGGGGGAAACCCCAAAACTTTTTATTTTAAAAAAGAAAAATAAAATGTTCCACGTGTATCTCGCCTAACCGTCCTGAATTTACATGTTAATTTTTTTTTCATTTAAATAGAACAATTATTGTTTTGTTCTAATGGGGGTAGGGTCTGTGGAGGAGGGGGGTCGGGGTACTATAGAATATGGTCTTATGTTCGTCTAAATTAATGAGCTGTAACAATGACCATACTCTTTTAAATTGTACCTAAAAGATTTAATTTGTGTGTGTGTGTGTGTGTGTGTGACTGGGTGCATGTAAACAAACCATGTTTTCAAAATGATATAACTAAATGTGTCATGATAATTGTATGCTATGCGCCCTGTTACAATATTTTTTGGTAAAATTATCACGTGAACACTCATCACGGTCACTATTCAGAGTGTATTCATGGTAAGTACAGATGTTGTTTGAAATATAAATATATACAAATAAACACCATGGATGTATGTACTTTGCTATATAAAAAAAAAACAAAGATACATTGTAAACTAGTTTTTCTTTGATTTGTTTGTTTAAGCTGTTAGACCGAATCGCGGAAATGTTACGTTACATAAAACCTCAGCAATACTTTCTGATGAAGATCTCACAAGAAGATCTTAAAGAAACGAGGCTGTAAGCGAGATGTGAAAATAATACTCGTAAAAAAACAACACGAGTTTAAACAAATAAAGAAAAAAGGGAAGATACATATAACAGCTCTCCTATTGTCTGCGCAGTGTTAAAAATAGAAGAAATAAAAAAAAATGTTCGTGGGCGCCACCCACAAAGCTAATACGGGGGCCCTCTGGGACGAGGCAAAAAAAAAAAACCTTTTCCCTGTGTGAATCTCATCTGGATATCAGAGCAGGCGGCCCCCTCGCGTCGATTGAGTCCAGCCGTCTATAGCGGCGTCTGACCATGTCGTCGCTCTGGTCTTGAACAACAAGTACCACCACCCCCTTCCATCCCGCCCCCCACGATCCGTCTCCGTCCCACTCGCCACACAAAAATAAAAAACACAAGTCTGGGTTATTTTTTTGTTTCTTATGAATGTGTGTGTGTGTGTGTGTGTGTGTATGTGTGTGTGTGAGAGAGATGGGGGGGTCTGAATCCAAGATCTCAAGTTACAAGGAAGATTAGAGAATGTAGCGGGCATACCAAAGGATGGGTAGACTTCTCTAGTGAGTGGGAGAGTGGGAGGGAAAGGAAGCGGAGGGGGGGGAATGGGTTAATGTGTGAGGGTTGGTCACTATGAATGTTGGTCACTATGAATGTTGGTCACTATGAATGTTGGTCACTATGAATGTTGGTCACTATGAATATTGGTCAGTATGAATATTGGTCACTATGAATGTTGGTCACTATGAATGTTGGTAACTATGAATGTTGGTAACTATGAATGTTGGTCACTATGAATGCTGGTCTTCAGAAATCAAATGTTGTCACTGCTTGACCCATACCTCGATATGGATGACTGACGATGATTATCTATCTATCTATCTATCTATCTATCTATCTATCTATCTATCTATCTATCTATCTATCTATCTATCTATCTATCTATCTATCTATCTATCTATCTATCTATCTATCTATCTATCTATCTATCTATCTATCTATCTATCTATCTATCTATCTATCTATCTATCTATATATATATATATATATATATATATATATATATATATATAATCTATTTATCTGTCTACCTGTCTATCTATCTACTTAAGTGTGCGTGTTGTACACTTCCAAAGTTCAGTTAATCAGTGTCGGATACCTTCATGGGCCATTCTATTTCGTCCGCCGCAAAAAAAAGGCATTCATCATAAGCCTGGTTCACCCAAACCTCAGAACTCGCCGCTGTACCTAACAATTGATCACTCTTGGAACCTCTCCTACGTGTGTCATGGCCGTATTAAGTTGTGTGGGGGGGGGGCGCAACAGACAAGAAGTTTTTCGGACAAACCAATATTGCATTTCTTGACACGACGACTGCTACATGTAGCACTTGAATCCTGTGCGCCATGCGTGAGAGATTGCGTACCCGTGAGCGAGTGTTTGTGTGAGTGTGGGGGAGAGCCGTAAGTGATTCTGCCTTTAGCCGGTATTAACACAAGTTGATGTATGTATGAGGTAATTATCAATGTAAACTATATAAATAATAGGGATTTGGGTTCTGCGTTAAATCGAAAGTAAAGAATTAATACAACAGTATTCCCAGTTTAAAATAAAATCATGAAAAATTCGGATCTGCCCGAATCCATAAATAACCTAGCCTACCGATCAGCCCTAAGGGGATATAACTCTATGCAAATGTTTTGCAGGGTACAGCTAGTAAAAGAATATTATTTGTGGGGATATGGGGGAGGTTTTCTCATTGCTTAACATGTACAATGCTAGAATAGTCAATCTTATACTCAATAACGTGAGTTTTAATGTTCAGGACAAAAATACATCAGACAAAGATTATATAACACAGAGCCTTAAGGATATAAAAAAAAATTCAGCCTCCTAGGCCCACCAACTGCTTAAAATCCCCCCCACCCCCGGTGGCGCATAGCTGTTGGGGCGGGGGGGGGGAAAGGGACGACGACTCCAGATTAGCCAATGTTAAGAAAGTACTGTTTGAGATATGACGGCATTTTGAGGTCCTCAAAGGTATATTGTCCCATCTCTCTCCCCCACCTCTCGCCCCCCCACCCCCGTCCCCAACATTAACGATTAACTATAATGTGATAAAAGACTCGGGATACCTCATAAAACTTTTCTAAAAAAAACAAAAAAAATCTTTCCTTAACAGCTGAAATATATCCAAAAGCGCAATGACCAACTTTCCTCTGAATTGTTAATAAAGATTACAAAAAAAAAACGGAAGATCGCTTCTTCATAAGACAAAAAGTGTGTGTGTGTAGAAAAGGGGGGGGGTGTGTAAATTGATCAAATCCTGTCTTACTCAACGACGTTTGACACTGTCTTTTGCAATAACGAAACAAAACCTAAATATACAAGCTGTCCCCCACCACGTGAAAGATTTACAATTTTAACCCCCCCCCCCAATTAAAATGACGTCATTTCTTAAAGACTTTATATTCTCGCGCTGGCCTGGTTCCGATAGGTTAGTCACTAAACCGTTAGTGGGTATTTGAGGTGGCTATGTGGGGGGGGGGAGGAGGGGGAGGCTAGGGAAGCCGGATTCTGACAGATGAGAACGGATTGCACGAGGTGGGCTGCGTTAAGTGGAACGCACCAACGCCCCCCCCCCGGTCAATTATTTCAACGATTTCTCGGGCCCACAGCTTGAACACTCAGTCCCCAGCTAGGATTAGCTCTCTCTCAAATAGCTCGTGATATGTGTGGATGATAGGTTGGAAAAAGTGAGCATCGCCAGCAATTTGTGAGGCAGAATGCCATGAACGTGAGCTAGAAGCAAGCAAGCAAAAAAAAAAAATGTAGGTGTGTGTGGGCTATGCTTGAGGTCGGCATTGCACGGTTCCCTCGGGCCATTACTCTTGCTCAGTCATACACCGCGTACTTCTGTCACATTGTCTCCCCCCCCCCCTCTGTCTGTTGCCCCGTCAGTTAATCCATTTACTTTGACATAATGAGCAGGCGTAAAAATTCTGAAAATGTTTTCCGTATTTTTTTGAAGATTTTTCCAAATCGTATTTTTAAGTGTAAAAGATGCGGAAAAATATACTCCTTTCATTTTTTTTTAAAATTACACTAGATCCTTATTATTTGTAACCATACATTTCTAAATCTTGTTAAAAATAGTTAAATCTAGTTAGATCAAGTTAAATCTAGTTAAATCTGCTTAAATCGTGTAGATCCGTTTGCACAACAACGTTTATCATTGTCAATGTCAAATGTTTTCCAATGATATCGTTTACTTATTACTTATTGTAGAAAATCGGATTCTAAAACATCTATAACTAATTAGTAGACACAAGTGGCGACACACAGGGAGGGTGGGGGTGGGGGAGGGGGTGGGGTAGTTGGGACGCCACTTTGTGATAGGGTGGCAGGGAAGTAAAAGTTATAGCATTCATCATTTCCTTTATTAAAAAAGTTATTATACCTAGATGAAAATGTTTAAAGCGCAGATACAGATGGCGGAGGTGGGGGGGGGGGGACCAGGCTAGCTACCAAGTAGTAGTATCCTGCGGTCATTATGTTGTACAATCACGTCTTAGTCCCCCCCGGACATACGGCACATCGGGTCATGTCTGACCAAAAGACAAAAAAAAAAAACACCTGCCAGGTAAAAGGAACACGGCAAGTTTGACAGACGTCATTATGCTAAAGGTGTACGTGGAGATAAGTGTGTGTGTGGGGGGTGGTGGTGGGGAGGGGGGTGTTCTGGCTATTGGACAACCCTCCCTTCTCCCTCCATCCCTCCCTCCCCCTCCCCCTCCTCCTACAATTAAGTGTTTTTTTTAAAGGCTGTGTGAGTGAGGATAATTTATTCAGAAAGGGGGGTTTGTCATACACATTAGCATCCCCTCCCTCCCTCCCCCTACCCCCCCTCCCATGTTGCCCCCCCCCCATGAGAGCACTGACGCGATATGATAATTATGCCTCACTCATTCTGTTATCAACATTTAAGAAACAAATCGTGATGATCATTTTCTGTAAGTATAGGTACCAGGTTGGAAACTCCACGTGACTTTAATTCTTTCCCTTTCTTATAGACATTTAAAAAAAATGCGGCCATAAGAAGCAGCTAATGATGAATCCATCCAGAAATTCCCAGCATTGTCGGGATATTTTTTTTTATTGTAAATAAGAGTATAAGTAGACAAGGGCGGATAATTATTCTCGCTTTACCTCCCCTTACATTTTTTTTTGTATTTTTTTTTTGGCATACCTTGAAAAACGCAAATAGCCGATCTAATTGTTGATCTATCAACAAACCGATGTTGCCAGCTGCCCAGAAATGTGTTAGGACAATACATCTTATTGTCTACCGTTATCCGAGACCACATCTTTTCTTCGGTTTTGTTTTTGCTTCACTCTTTCTGTCTGACGGGGGGAGAGGTGGATGGGGAGGGGGGGCGTTCCAGAGTCACTGTTACTCCCCACTAGTACTCCCCCGCCTCACTCTCCCCCCACCCACCAGCCCGGCGCAATAAGACAGTTACCTTCAATTCAGCGCGGTGATAAATAAACAAAAGTTCATGTTATACGTCATTTTATCAGCAGACGTCAGCTCCAATCTTAAATTTATTTCTTTTCTCTCTTTGTCTCCGTACCAGCGCCCCAAAACAGCGCCCCTAAATGAACACATACCAGTGCCCTTACTAGCACCCCAATTAGCACCGCAATTAGCACCCGCACAAGTAACCCATTTTATAGCTCTTACCAGCACCCTACCGGTGCCCATACCGGCGCCCCTAACAGCGCCCATACGTGCGGCCCATTTTATCGTCCCTACCAGCGCCCTATGACCGCTACCCCAAATTCTTGACGTCCAGTACAGATCTCAGTCGTAATAACCACCGAGCGATAACTTCTCTTGGCGGTTCTTAATATTCACAAACAATCAAACACACAAACACACACACACAGACACACACACACACACACACACATATATATAAATATATATATATGCTACACAGAGATACATTTTTTCGGTCATAGCAACTAAATTTTGTAGCAATCACACAATCGAGAAAATATATATAGGCCTATATCAGGGCTTCTTAAACTATGGGTCGCGATCCCAGTTGGGGTCGCTTAGCGAAATTCTGGGGTCGCGAGAGATAAAAATACAATTTAACAGAAAATGTTTTTTTAACTTGTAAAATATTAATTTTATTTTTCTTTTATATTTGTATGGGGTCGTCAAGAAACTCGCAATCATAAATGGGGTCGTGAATTACAAAAGTTTAAGAAGCCCTGGCCTATGTCCGTTTTCTTGTTCGTTTTTGTCCAGCAGTTGATTTCATTTCTCCCTGTAAGAAACCTTTAAAATCAATATTAATGAGAACATTTCAAAATTATTATATTTTATATTTTTTTTTTAAAAGTAGAAACCATCCATCGATAATTCTACAACCAATAAACCATCTGCCTCCTCGCATTACCAACGATTTTTTTAAGTTTTACAACACATTCAGAGAAACTTTAGCTCGATAAAAGAACTTTTCAAGTTTTAACAATTGATGTGATAGATAGATATAGATTGGAAAAAAAGGGGGGGGGGAATCGGATGAATGGCTCAAAAATTTGACATTAATCTGGATTTATGAAACCAAGATTTTTTTTTTTTTATTTAGTTTTTTTTTAGAACATTTGTAAAATATTACTTTACATGAACGATTTGTAAAGGTTTCAATTTCTTTCTTTTTTTTTTGTTTACGATTTTTGGATTGAATGGGTCGGAAGAGGGGTTTGGGCCAGTATAAAAGCTGAGGGTTGTGTGTGTGTGTGTGTGTGTGTGGAAGGATGAATAGGTCGTTGAATGTAAAAGGGAGAGGGAGGGGTGTGTTTATATACATGCATGAGTCCACCGAGCATTAACGCGTGGGTTGTAGAGTACTCACGTACACAGAACAAGTATATGCGCAACACAAATAAAACCAAGAGTGGTTATGGATCACTAAGAGATTTAATATCCCAGAGATTATACAACCCATTTGACTATATCAGGAGACCTTTTTTGATTAGTCTCCCCCCCCCCAAACCCCCTCCTTATACATTCCCACAATCACGTCCATCTCATTAAGGAAAGCCCATTACTCTGATATATTAAATAAATTCGCATAAACAAAATGAATATATATATATATATATATATATATATATATATATATATATATATATATATATTAGAGCTGCTGTTCGATTAAAAAAATTGATTGCAATTAACGCATGATTAAAATTTTTATCGCAAATTAACGCACATTTTAATCGACACAATATAATACATTTGTTTGTACTCAAACTAGTCGTACATATCCCCCTCCACTTCCCATCGAATGCATCCCATATGTGCCTTTCCTTCATAAAATAATAATATAGCAAGAAAGTATTTGCTCCCTTATTGTTAACGTGGTTTTTTTTATAACCCCTCTCCCCTCCTTGTCCATCCCAGTTTCATTTTAGACACAGCTGCAGAAATATGACGTCACTTACCAACCACAAGTTACATTGTTTCAAAGCCATGACACTTGTCAATCAAACTATAACACGTGCAGATGTTCACTAATTGTATCATTCAGGGTCATAAGTTTGAAATAAGAAATGGCAATCCTATTGTTTCAAGGTCATATAGCTGATATGATTTTATGCAGACGTGACAAACGGGGGTCTTTTTTTTCTTGTTTTTTTTTTAAATCTCGTCTGATCTGGTTTTAGAATTGTGTTATTTACTGATTTATTCATTTTTTCTGCAACTCTGAAATAAACAGCTTTTGGGTAAAATTTAACGCATTTAGGTGTTTGTGTTAAAAAATGTAATCGCATTTTTAACGCATTAATTACGCTTTAATTGCAGTAAATCAACAGCCATATATAAAATTTAACTCAGTATCACAATAATTATAAAAAAAATACAACCCATGTCTCGGGCACAGATGTATTATTAGTTCAGCTTTTGCAGACGAGCAAGATAATATACTATCAAAATACGATACAAAATTATGCGCAAAAAAATTATACACAATTTCTAGATTCTCGTTATTTTGATCTAATCATAAACGGGTTCATTATACCTTCAACAATACACTAAAGTACATCCACCAATACACTACAGTATATAATGTTAACTAGTGAATGAAAGTTTGCTCTTTTTACACTGACAGGGAAGGGAGCAGGAGGTTTACTTGTCGAAGGGCTAAATAACAAAAAACATCTTCATTATATATTACAAGTGGGGTTCAGTCGACATACCTGGGGGTGAGGGTATGTGCGAATTGCGACAGGGAGTGGGTGGTAGATCTACTCAATAAGTGAACGGACCTTAAACTTCAAATGGTTGAGTGAAATTCTGTTATTTATCGATTTGGTGAACTTTCCACATTTGGTCAAATTAACGCATTTAAGTGTTGCGTTAAAAATTTTAATCGCAAATTTTTTTTGACGCGTTAATCGCAAATTAACGCAGTTTAATCAGCAGCCCTAATATATATATATATATATATATATATATATATATATATATATATATATATATATATATATATATAAGCGATTTGGGCTCTGCGTGAAATCGAAAGTAAAAGAATTAATACAACAGTATACAAGTTTAAAATACAATCATGAAAAAATCGGATCTGCCCGAAACCAAAAACAACCTAGCCTACCGAATCAAGCCTAAGGGAATATAACTTAATGCAAAGGTTTTGCAGGGTATATATATATATATACTTCAAACACATCTGATATAGTGCTTTGTAAAAAAAAGGGAATATCTCTTTTTTATATGTAGATATATCTCTATATTCCAGCGATTTATTTCAGCCCACATTACTGTTGACTCGGTCACCGCCGTCTGCTACTGTGTAATCAATAAGTCATGTTTAATCTGAACAATTCTATCGAAAAAAAAGGAGACCACAAATTTAAAAAAAAATAGAATTAAACAACTGCTGCATGATGGGAAGTGGTTAGTGGGATGGGTTTGGAAGAGGTGGGGGTGGGCGGGTTTTGGGAACTATGTGTGTAAGACTGCAATAGGTAATATAAAACGTGCTGTAAGACTTCAATATAGCAGAATAACAGTATAACAGAATTGTTGTATAACAGTATTGCTGTATAACAGTATGGTAGTATAACAGTATTGCTGTATAACAGTATTGCAGTATAACAGTATAGTAGTATAACAGTATAGCAGAATAGTATAGTAGTATAACAGTATAGCAGTATAACAGTATAGTAGTATTATAGTATTGTAGTATAACAGTAAAGCAGTATAATAATATAGCAGTATAATAGTATAGTAGAATAATAGTATTGGTTTTGGGGAGCAATAATTCTTATTGTCCGCTCACGTAAACAAATTCCGTTATAAATTCATCGATACAAAATGTCCTAAAACCTATCTCTAAATACATTTGTTATATATCTCAGCCTTTGATACCAGTTTTAGATAGATCAATATGTGAAAAATAGGGGCACATGAAAATCCGCAATACACAATTAGTTATTTATAACCAATTAACAAGAAATTGATTCTGATCTAAAGATGTGTCGAGCATTGAATAATAAAATCATTCAAAGATTAAGAGGTATTGTATTATTAAGTTGATGAAGATGAACAAATGTCAGGGGTTACAGAGTCTTAAGTGTCATTTTGCTTTTATGTGTTATGCAAAATAATTATGTAGTTGTTCAGCGTGCCAGGAAATAAATACTTAAAACAAACGAAAACTATTGGATGATGCATTCAGTTATGTAAAACTATTGGATGATGCATTCAGTAATGTAAAACTATTGGATGATGCATTCAGTTATGTAAAACTATTGGATGATGCATTCAGTTATGTAAAACTATTGATGATGCATTCAGCTAGGCTTGTATCGAAAATAAAATCTATGATTGATTGCATTTAGATAATCTGTGATTGATTGCATTAAGATAATCTGTGATTGATTGCATTAAGATAATCTGTGATTGATTGCATTAAGATAATCTGTGATTGATTGCATTAAGATAATCTGTGATTGATTGCATTAAGATAATCTGTGATTGATTGCATTAAGATAATCTGTGATTGATTGCATTAAGATAATCTGTGATTGATTGCATTAAGATAATCTGTGATTGATTGTCTTAGTATCAAGCGGATTTAAGTATTTTTATAATGACACTTTCAAATGTTTTTTTTTGGGGGGGGGGGTCGTCCATTAATTACGTTAACAACTTTAGGGTGGGGGGGGCAGGTCCGAAAAATGTAACATTTGGTCAGTTGACGAGTTGTTAAAATTGGGGAAGGAGGGATAGGAACAATTGTTGACGTCAGTAGCAAACATTAGAACACGAGTACCGCGATTTGTTTCATAGACATTTACTGAAAATGGTCCACTGTTCATTATTTACTTGAGGCAACTTTTTGTTTCATATTCTTCCACATGAAAATTAAAAAAAAAAGTTCGATAAAACCATTGACTTTTTTCTGGCCAGTTTGTTGTGACAGATTTCATGATACAGGATTTTATGTCGCACATACGACTACTAAAAGGAAACGGATTGATTTTAAATGTATCAAGTATTTACAAACTATGAATTATGGGATGGGTTTAGTTAAAATAGAAGTATTAGAAATGGTTTTAAAAAAACATGGTAGATTTTGTTCTAAATGGCCTGTCATGTTCCAATTGTAATACTTCAAATATGAACTGACTAGTTACTGCAGGAAATTATTGTCTGTGCATCTAATGATCTCTTGTGTCGCCTCGTGTACACATCTTGAGAGCTTATGAACCAATCAAGTTAGTCACGGCATCGTTACACAGTTTGTTACTTAAGTACACTGGACATGAATTCAAAGTTATAATATCACATTTAAGTTAACAAAGCTGAACTTATATATTTCCTGTTTTAAGAAACTTGTTGTTGTTTTTTTTTAATGCAATTTAAGAGTTAAAATATTGAAATAAAAAAATAATGTTAACAATATATCAGCTACTGTACAGGTTAACAAAACTAATTTAACACTGCACCAGCTACTGTACAGGTTCATAAAACTAAAGTTTACTGACTGTGCTGACGTGCCAACTAAAGATCATGAAAATATTACTCCCTACTCTGACCCACATTTGTGGCTAGAGCACAACAAAAGTATAGTGTGAATTTCTGACAAATCAGCCAATGATTTAAATCTATCAACATTTTCTCCAGCTATAGACACACGTAAATAAATTAGTTCACGTATCAATAGTTTCAGCCATAGACACACGTATATAAATTAGCTCACGTATCAATAGTATCAGCCATAGACACACGTAAATAAATAAGTTCACGTATCAATAGTATCAGCCATAGACATACGTAAATAAATTAGCTCACGTATCAATAGTATTAGCCATAGACACACGTAAATAAATTAGTTCACGTATCAATAGTATCAGCCATAGACATACGTAAATGAATTAGCTCACATATCAATAGTATCAGCCTAATCTATTAATCTATCTATCTATCCATTCATCCATCCATTCATCCATCCATCCATCCATCCATCCATCCATCCATCCATCCATCCATCCATCCATCCATCTATCCATCTGTCTGTCTACTAACTATACACCTATCAATCAATACATCTATACTTTCACACCATTCTTTCCGTCCGTCATAAAGCTTACTTATCTTATATCTAGTCATCTCTCTCTCTCCCTCCCTCACTCCTTACCCCCCCCCACCTTCTTAAAGAGTCTTAATGACAGATCTAATGGTGTCAACATATGACCCCCGTGGGGCTTGCGGTGCAGTTTCGCAATGTCACCCAACTTAGAGCCTAAAATTGAGTTCATTTTTTTGAGGAGGGGGGTCCTCATGACTTGTTTAAGACAGGGCCCCCGAGTTTTTAGCGCCAACACTGAAAATTCTTGTTTCTAGAAACCAGGGTGCCATAAAACATTGATCAGTACAATTATACTATATAGCTCAATACAACTATGCTATATAGCTCAGTACAACTATACTATATAGCTCAGTACAACTATACTATATAGCTCAGTACAACTATACTATATAGCTCAGTACAACTATACTATATAGCTCAGTATAACTATACTATATAGCTCAGTACAACTATACTATATAGCTCAGTATAAATATACTATATAGCTCAGTATAACCATACTATATAGCTCAGTACAACTATACGATATAGCTCAGTACAACCATACTATATAGCTCAGTACAACTATACTATATAGCTCAGTACAACTATACTATATAGCTCAGTATAACTATGCTATATAGCTCAGTACAACTATACTATATAGCTCAGTACAACTATACTATATAGCTCAGTATAACCATACTATAAAGCTCAGTATAAATATACTATATAGCTCAGTACAACTATACTATAAAGCTCAGTTTAACTATTCAATATAGCTCAGTATAACTATACTATATAGCTCAGTATAACCATACAATATTGCTCAGTATAACTATTCTATATAGCTCAGTATAACTATACTATAAAGCTCTGTATAACTATACTATATAGCATAGTACATACATTATATAGCTTAGTTTACCATACTATATAGCTTATTGTACTATATTATAAAGCTTATTGTACAATACTAAAAAAGCTTATTGTACAATACTATATATCTTATTGTACTATACTATATAGCTTAGTGACTTTTTAGAGCATTTTCGAAAAAAAAATGCTCTATTGTCCCCGTTTTGTCTGTCTGTCTGTCTGTCTGTCCGTTATCACCCTAGATCTCAACAGCCATAAGTCCTAGACCCATGATGTATATATCATTTTGTAGGTCTTGGCCTGCCAAGAAATGACTTTTTTCCATTTCGCGATCTGACCTCTCAGGGCTGTAAAAGGGGCCTTATAAAGTACCGTTTTTTTTTACTATATAAGCTATATTAATAATGGAGCGCCCTATATCTCAGCAACCATAAGTCCTAGACCCATGATGTATATATCATTTTGTAGGTCTTGGCCTGCCATGTGTACATCAAAAGTTTATTTCGCGATAGGACCTCTGAGGGCCGGGCTTCAGGGATCCTAAGGGGCTTATATATTATATATACACTTTGTACGTTCAATAACCCATTCATTTGGTGCGAAATACTGCAGCACGTAGTTTCACCAAGATTTATTAAGAAACTCATCAAATGAAATAGTAGTTCTCAGTTTAATTGAAAGTATCAGAGCTATGCAACAATGGACGGAGTTTTCGGACGATTAAATGACTACAATTTCGAATGTTTTCAATTATGAGTCCTATTTCAGTAACCACAAACCACTTGTAGTTAGATTTAAGAGAAAATAATTTTTTTTTCAAATATAAAGAAACGTCTTTATAATATTTTTTTACAGATATATGCATTACACAATTGAATTTATAAACATTTCCAAAATTTACAAATATTTACTGAAAGTTAACAAACGTACTGATACATAACATGAAAATGCGCTAACACGTCCTGTGTCCAGAATGGAACAGGCTTACTTGCTTGTTTTTTTTTATAAAAGTCAGCTGTATTACTTGCAGTCGGCCCACATTTTGAGATGGCAGCAGTGAGTAGTGTCATACGCCCCTGCTACATTACAGATGAGAGCATCCTTTTTTTTTGTTTGGCCGTGTGTCGTTCTCAAATTGATTTCATGGCCTTCGCCAAACTCATCGCCAGCGTTCAGGGTTATTTCATTTGATCTTCAGCTTTTTATCCCTGGCGGTGAAGGTCGAACCTGTGGTGGAACTTTTTGAGGGATCTCTCTGGAGCTACCCCCAGTCTGGTGGTGCTGCTGCTGCGGCATTAAGTATGTTGTCTCAGGATTTAACCCGCGGGTGCTTGGATTCTATCCCTTTCCCCTCCCCCCCCTCGGGCCCGGTTTAACCCCCCGGTGACAACGTGTTAAAAGAGTTTGGTTGGGCGGTGGAGGAGGAGGAGTGAGGAGGATGAGGAAGAGAGAACTCAGGGGGTGATCACAGCACGCCCGGGGAGTGAAACCGGATTTGGAGAAAAATGGAGGCGTTTGCCGACCTGACCTCATTAGCTTGATTGATTACACAAGGTCACCGGTGGGGGGGGGGGTCAGCATCGTGTCTCTTTGTGTTTACGTCACAGAGTCCAGTGAATGAAGAAGGATAACAAAAATATAAAAACATCAAAGATGGAAAAATTTGCTTTTCTTGTTACTTTTTAAGAGTTAAAATATATATTTCGCGATCATCTTGTACGGTATCAATTGTCATTTTAAAGAGCTATATTATTATGTAGTAGACTTTGAATTGTTCAATATTTTCGTTCAACTCATGTTTAGCGCAATGAAGTTATCATTAATACTGAATGTTTGCATAGACTTCGATATTCGGTTATTGAGCGTGACGTCTTAATGCGCAATAGTCTTAGTGCGCAGACAGTATTCAGCCCGTGTCGCACGCGACTTTTTTAAAAAAAAAGATTTGCTTCATTTCCGGGGGAAAATGGGGGGGGGGAACGGCTGTAGGGGAGTTTACGTACTGATGGTCAGTAGTGGATTCACTGATGGTCAGTATTGGACTCACTGGTCAGTAGTGGACTCACTGATGGTCAGTAGTGGACTCACTGGTCAGTGTGCTGCTGTTATTATTTGAACAATGACCAGGGCTGTCGCAAGGAGGTGGGGGGGGGGAGGGATTAGCCAGAATACATACAGGGAGCCCGATCTTCGGGAGTCTCTTTGTGATCAATAATCGATTCTAAAAATTAAAACAAGCAATTAAGCCTGTTCCATTCTGGACACAGGACGTGTTAGCGCATTTTTATGTTATGTATCAGTACGTTTGTTAGCTTTCAGTAAATATTTGTAAATTTTGGAAATGTTTATAAATTCAATTTTATAATGCATATATCTGTAAAAAAATATTATAAAGACGTTTCTTCATATTTGAAAAAAAAAATTATTTTCTCTTAAATCTAACTACAAGTGGTTTGTGGTTACTGAAAAAGGACTCATAATTGAAAACATTCGAAATTGTAGTCATTTAATGGTCCGAAAACTCTGTCAATTGTTGCATAGCTCTGATACTTTCAATTAAACTCAGAACACAAGCTTACTATTTCATTTGATGAGTTTCTTAATAAATCTTGGTGAAACTACGTGCTGCAGTATTTCGCACCAAATGAATGGGTTATTGAACGTACAAGATGTAGAATGGGGCCATATATATATAATATATAAGCCCCTAAGGAGCCCTGAAGCCCGGCCCTTAGAGGTCCTATCGCGCAATGAACTATTGATGTACAAATGGCAGGCCAAGACCTACAAAATAATATATACATCATGGGTCTA
>JAGDYQ010000315.1:296385-407543 GCA_021962125.1 Bulinus truncatus
TCCAGCCTTCTCTTGAATGATGGCCATTCTAGTTACATCTCTTTTCATCTCCCGTTCATTTATCCAAACTAAAAGCAAACTCTCGATTTTATCATGGATGACACTTTTTTTTTTTGCTTCTCAGATGTAATTTTCGTTACTCCTTTAGCGGCTTGAGTCTTCTTATCTTTTTTAGCTAGGATTGTGCCTACTGTAGACCTGTTCAAGCCGTACTGCCTGGTAACATCAGTCATTATTTGTCCACTCTCTACTTTAGTTATAATCTCTTGCTTGGTTTTTATGGTGAGCACAGTTATTGACACTCCACTCTTTTCAGGTCCCATAATATTGTCAAATTCTCATGGGTTTTTTATAAGGCGTTTAGAGAAGCACATACGAAAGTCGCAAGGACATAAACCAACTACACATGTATGATACACTATTGACGATGTGTCGTCGCACACTACCCTACGCGTCGTACGGTGCTGCCTCACTGCTATGTAGTATGAATGATGACGTGTCAGCGCACGCGCACATCCATTTTCAGGACAAATTGAGGACTGATGTCGGGTGTTCCGAGAGCCAAGACGTTTTTGTTAGAATTAGTTTTTGTTCGTTATCCGAATTTTGTTCGTTGTCCGAACACAAAAATCTTTCCTGAAAGTGTTCGTTGTCTGATTTGTTCGCTGTCCGAACAGTTCGTTAACCGAATACCCACTGTATAACGTGGTCGACGGTAGGCGAATAAGGAAATACATCAATTAAAAAAAAAAGATAAAACTCCAGCGCCATATTTTACAACTCCAGAACTCTAAAAAACTTCAGCTTCTAACTTTACCGCCATAAAGTTCCCCATCCATCTCATCCTCTCATTCAACTCACTCAAAGCCACCACTAGAGATGTGTACGTGGGGGAAAGGGGAAGAGCGTAGGTGGGGTGGGGGGGCATACTGCATTTTAAAAAAAAATTATCTTATAATATACCAGATTTATTTGAAGTATTAATTGTAAGTTTAATAGAATTCAAATGTTTAAATTTACTTGACCACCGCTCTGAATTATGGGGGGGGGGAGGGTATGGGGGATGTATTGCTGGGATGGTAACAGGGGGGGTAGGGATTTGGGGGGCTGGAATGCTGGAATGTATTGCTGGGATGGTAACAATGTGTATTAAATGTAAACATTCCATATGTTTTGCTGGTTGGTTTCAGTCTTTAAAGTTTGAATAACTGGTACATTTGTACGTTCGCAGATTTGTATATATATATGATATATGATATATATATATATATATATATATATATATATATATATATCAACCCAGTATAGATTGCCCCGATGTCAGCCAGAGCTAGGCTGCTCAGTAGATTCGTTCGAATCCCACACAAGACTGTATTAATTAATCGCCTCTCAATCTCTCTCTGATCCAGTGGTCACGTTGATAACAACCAGCTCAAAGGAACACTAGGAAAAAAAAACAACGTAACACTGTATGACTCACCGGACATTGACAAAAGGACCAGGGGGGGGGGCGTACGTCCTATCTCAAGAAGGTCCATGCTAGAACCAAACAAACATTTCAGCAAGACCCCCTTCGTCACAATAAGTACCGTAACCTACTTAGAGGTGAGCAAGAGAAAATGGCTCCTCCCCTTCAAGCCCCCTCTCATCGTCTGATCCCTTTCACATCTCCATTCCCTCCCCCGCACCGTCTCTTACATTCTATGTTATCTTTTGTCAAGTAATTCACAGGAAATCAAAAGCACCCT
This sequence comes from Bulinus truncatus, assembly GCA_021962125.1. Taxonomy (NCBI): domain Eukaryota; kingdom Metazoa; phylum Mollusca; class Gastropoda; family Planorbidae; genus Bulinus; species Bulinus truncatus. The sequence continues at coordinate 298,134 of JAGDYQ010000315.1, forward strand.
CGGGGGCTGGGGGGGGGAGGGGAGGGGAGGGGGGGACAAATCTCAATTGTTGTTTACGACTATTCAGCACCTTGGCAATTAGATACGGAAGAGAAGAGAGATATGGACGAACGTTTGTGCGCGATCATTAGCCCCCCTGCTCGTGTGTGTGCATGTGTGTGTGTGTATGTGCGTGTTTGAGTGAGTATATTTTATGTGCAAGTGTGTGTGTGTGTGTATGTGTGTATGTGTGTGCGTGTGTGCAAGAATGTTTAAGTGGAACATCTTGTTTACATTTGAGACAAAAACTGCGCAGTACATAGACACATGATCTTACTGGCTAATTGACTTGGCGCACGTCTTCAGCCATTTGTGTGTGTGTGTGTGTGTGTGTGTGTGTGTGTGTGTGAGTGCGTGTGTGCTTTACTCCCCTACCCCCACGCCCACAACTCCGCCAATCATCACACCCTTCCACGGACACTAGCCGCGATTTATTAGAGATTTCGTAGGGTTCACACAGGCCCGTCTTTGATCAGGAAACGCACACACATACACACACATGCAAACATGCACACACACACATACATACAAACACATGTACAACTGTAGATGCATTCATTGTTATCGGTGTAGAGAGAGAGAGAGAGAGAGAGAAGGCGGCACTCGCAAAGGAACACTCTTTCTCTCTCTCTTTCTCTCTTTCACACACACACACACACTCACACACACACAAACAAACGTGTGTTGCGTCAAATATAGCCCTCCCTGCTTTTTTTTATTTGTTTGCTTATTAATAAATACCGCTAATGACAAAATTAACTATTTAACTAAAACTTTACAGCATTTATTTCAACTAATGAAGGTCTACCTCTACAGAAAAAAAAAAATCACTCAAATAAGCAACTGATAATTATTAATTCAACTGAACAAGCTAAACAAAAAATCAAAGTCGTGCAGATTTTGAATTTTACTTTTTTCTAACTCTCTCTGTTTTGCTTCCTCTCTCTCTCTCTCTCTCTCTCTCTCTCTCTCTCTCTCAATCCCCCCCTCTCTCTCTATCTGTCTCTCACTCTCTCTCTTTCTCCCTCTCTGTTTTGTTTTCTCTGTCTCTCACTCTCACTGATAAATTTATCAAATTACCCACAAAATAATGTTAACGTACATACACAAAAAATGTTGACAGATTGTTGAACACATTGTGAAATTTTTTTTGCGTGAACTCACCTTTCACCTTTCCATTCTTAATCTATTCTATACACAATGACTTAAAGGCACATAATCAAATCTTCCAACCAGATTAAGACTCAGGTTTCTACTGGCAAAGTTTCTAGTTTTTTGTGTGTGTGTGTGTTGCTAGGTTTTTGCTTCGAATCAAGTCTAAATCCAATTTTGAATGACAATTGTATGGATTTCTCCCCGAAGGTTTTTTTAAATCCCCGGCACTCGGGGGCAAAATGGTTTCCCCATCCGTCAAACTACACTGCTTTAAAATTGCCTTCATAGGGGGCCCATTAAATCATCGTGTGAGGGCCACCATGCACCCCCCTCTAACACCCACACACGCCCTTGTTTAAAAAAAAAACTCGATGAAAAAATCAGAGAAAGATGTTACAGGGATTAACGGTTTCCATCAGAGTGAGCGAATGATAATCAGGTCTATCATAAGGTGAGCAGAGTGGGGGCCGGGGGGAAGGGGTGGTGGTGAGGGCAGGGCGGGAGGGGAGGGGGCGGATTAAGTTGGAGCGACGGCCGTTAGTGTGGAGACAAGAGATTGTTTTTTTGTTTTTTTTTAAAAAGAAAGAAATGTTGGAACACAAACACGCCCGCGTGTGTTGTTGGCTGAGATGGCGAGGGAAGAGAAATGAAGAGGACGATATAGATTACAGCGCTTCTCAAAAAAAAAAACAAAAAGAGTTGGTCGCGAGAGGATCAAACGTCAACGTCAGCGGCCCGGATAAAAAAGCCTGACGGACCTTATTCGTCCCGCGGGATGTAGTTCGCCCACGGCTGATTTAGCCGCTTGTGATATTTTGCACTGATGTGTCCCGAACTATGTCTCTATGGCAGAGATTTTTCATAGAGTACCCACAGTAAGGGGGTTTCAAAGTGTGCTCTTAGTGTAGGGTTAACCTAAGTGAGCCTCTACAACCTCTCGTAATATGACTTATTGTAGACCCCACTCTCGTAATATGACTTATTGTAGACTCCACTCTCGTAATATGACTTATTGTAGACCCCACTCTCGTAATATGACTTGTGTAGACGCCACTCTCGTAATATGACTTATTGTAGACCCCACTCTCGTAATATGACTTATTGTAGACCCCACTCTCGTAATATGACTTATTGTAGACTCCACTCTCGTAATATGACTTATTGTAGACTCCACTCTCGTAATATGACTTATTGTAGACTCCACTCTCGTAATATGACTTATTGTAGACCCCACTCTCGTAATATGACTTATTGTAGACTCCACTCCTCACGTAATATGACTTATTGTAGACTCCACTCTCGTAATATGACTTATTGTAGACTCCACTCTCTTAATATGACTTATTGTAGACTCCACTCTCGTAATATGACTTATTGTAGACCCCACTCTCGTAATATGACTTATTGTAGACTCCCACCTCTCAATTCGAATTATTATAGACCCCTCCCTCCCTCTAATCGATTTATTGTAGACCCCCCCTCTATATAACTTATTGTAGACCCCCCTTCAATTCGATTTATTCTGGTTTTAATTAAAATTCAACAATATACATTTCTGCGCTGTCACTAACATGCCAAAAAATATTGTATTTTTGGGGTATTTTTCTGCACTGGTTTTATGTGAAATCTTTGCGTGAAATAGATGCTTTGAGCATGAGACCCTCCAGCTTAGCATAGGTTTAACTCAATGGTGTGACTCTTTTATGGACAATGAGCGCTTTAAATAAATATACATTGACCCAATGTTTTATGTACAAAATATATAGACCTTCGACGGAAATCGAGCTAATTGTTCCAATATTGCCTGGCTGTGTCGGTCCCATTTCATAGATCGGAATAAACCAAACGTCTGTGACAGTATCGGTCCATTTCATAGATCGGACAGAAACTAAACGTCTGTGACAGTATCGGTCCATTTCTGGGTGGACAGAAACTAAACGTCTATGACAGTGTCGGTCATTTCATAGATTGGACAGAAACTAAACGTCTATGACAGTATCGGTCCATTTCATAGATTGGACAGAAACTAAACGTCTATGACTGTGTCGGTCCATTTCATAGATCGGACAGAAACTAAACGTCTATGACAGTGTCGGTACGGTTTTTAAAATCGGACATGGACAAAACGTCCATGGCAGTGTTGAGACCACATTTCTAAATCCGGAACAGAAACGAAACGTGCCAGATAAGTGAAAGCTCTTGTCAGCCATCTCCTCCATCTCTTTAGACTGTCTGGGTCAGTAATTGACGTGGACTGTCCACAGTCGAACGTAATTACCGGAGCGTTGGTTTGTTCCTCTGCTTTCTCTCTGACACTTTGTTGCTATCTGACTTTACTGAGACTCCAGAATGTGTTTCTTGATTTATGCATAATCATTGCTAGTGTTATGTATTATCATTGCTACCCGCTGTGATGTATTCTAATCAGAAGTTATAAAATGATATTTTAAGTATTTCCGTGTCTAAATATTTTGATCGCTTTCCAAGTAAGAAAAAACAACAACAAACACCTTAGTTCGCCTGTGAGTGGAAACAGTCAAGGGCTATCGTTAGATTGTTGAGCGGTTTGGTTAGAGAATCATTACATCTGACACTTTGTATGACCCCCTTGACTCGACAGTTACAAATTTGTACCTCCTGTCTGGGTATACTAAAAAAAAATCATCTTTCCCCTCGTAGAAGAGAACAATCCGCAGCAGCATATATACTACTAGATATTAAGCCCGGCGTTGCCCGGGAAATCTAAGTGTAATGTTAAACCCCTTCCTAATCAATTTAATTAATTTAATTAGGTGCTGATTTATGCCACCTTCCTAATGTGCAGAAATGACCTACATTTCAAACGTCAAAAGATGTGGCTGCCATAAACAACAAACCATCATCAAAGTAATCCATCGAGAGAACAATAACCTCCAGTTCACAATGTTAATAAACCATATTAAATGATTATCAAATGCGCAGCCGATTTACGTGAAATGCTAAGCCGATTTACGTGAAATCAAGTGCAGAATATTTGTTTTATTTGACGTCTATTTATAGTTAAAATAAAATAAAACATTAAAAATGCACTGAAAAGTAAAAAAAATAACTACTTTACTATGTCATTTAGCAGCGCGAAGGCACGATACAGAACTCATCAGGAAATGACGTCATAGAAGATTTTTTTATTTATAGTAATAACACGCCCCATTCTGCAAAAAAAAAAAATTGTACCATCGGGACGTCATTAGTCTGATTAAAATGCTATTGTAATAAAAACTACAATAATTTGAATGATATTATATATTATTATTATTATTTAATATTTAGGACTTAAACATTTCATAATAAAAAACCATAAACTATTTAAAACTGTAGATTTTTTAAAAACAGATATCAAATCGATTCGACATAGCGCCATTTCAATTATGTTTTCATTGACCTCGCTGGTCACGTGATTACTATCAAATACTATTGTTTTATTTTTTCTGGAGGTCGTTTATTTATAGAACGGATTCCCCACACATCGCCCGCCGCCGCATTACCGGACAAGCTTAGCTGCTTTATAAGTTAGATGTCAATGTCTTCAATGTGTACAATTAGATTGTTTACACGCAATACAATAATGAAATCCCCCCAAACAAAATTCCAAGGAGAAACTATTGACATCAAACATATTTCCTCTTTGACAGAAAGGATTCCACAGTCACCTTAAGAAAAATAGTAACAAGACGGGCACCAGATTTGTAACAATGTCAAGATGTCTCACTGTTTGGAAAATGGTTGTTTTATTTTCTGGGTGATCATTTTATTTCATGATATATTCAATGGAATGCACTTCGAAAATAAAATGAAATCCTTAAAACTGATCCCATTAGTGGTTTAAATGTTATAAGGTAAATGTCTCATTCTACTGGTACTTCACTGATCAACGCAGGTTAGGGTAGAGGTTGGTGGAATCTAGTAGAATTTTGATCAGAAGCTATTATGTTTATTGAGGGGATTGCACTGCATTAAAATGAACTCACTTGAACACAGTAAAAGCTTTCGAAGTAGGATACATTAGGAACACATCTAAACACTTTAAGAAGTAGGATACATTAGGAACACATCTAAACACTTTAAGAAGTAGGATATGAATAGGAACATCATCTAAACACTTTAGAAGTAGGATACATTGGAAATACATCTAAACACTTTAAGAAGTAGGATTCATTAGGAACACATCTACACACTTTTAAGAAGTAGGATACATTAGGAACACATCTAAACACTTTAAGAAGTAGGATACATTAGGGACACATCTATATAATTTAAGAAGTAGGATACATTCGGAACACATCTATATAATTTAGAAGCCTTTTTTCAAAAACACATGAGTCTCCTGTCAACATCGTGTCATTTCGTCTGTACCTGAACAAATACTAATAATGCGTAACTGATTTATCAATTAGTCAGACTGGTTAGGCGACAACGGTTGCTGCTTCTTTTTAAAGACGTAATTTCCGTAGGGGATTACGGTGATGGATGCCATACCTGGAAGCCGCTGCAGGGGAATAACATCTCTCTTTGATTTTTTTAGCCCCCCTTACCGCCCTCATCCGACAAGGATAGCGCAAAATAAACTTTGCCATTAATCAAGGACTAAATGTAAGATTGATACGTCTATGTAAGATCTGTATTGTAGGGACAGTTTAAAATTTCAAGTTAACAAAAAGAAATCGGTGCTGGATTACCGCTATGTTGATTTATGTGTGTATATATACATATATACATATTATTATGGCTTCACACTTCTTATAAAATCCTTCTTCATTCCTTTATCTTCCTCAAACTGTACAAATCGAACAATTCTTTGCATCACAAAGGCACTATACAGGCACCAGCGCGCAAGTTCTATTCGATCATCGGGAAATGACGTCACAGAAAGAGTTTTATTTATGGCGCCGTCGAGATTACTTTAATATAGTAAAATACTAAAATAAAAATAATTTATTACAATTAAACTACCCATCGAGATGAAACGAAACCTTCCCCATGTAATTATGTGTACGTGTACCAAATTTCACGTTATTTCGTTGTCTGGATCTTGAGTTATAAGGGAACAGACAGACAGACAGACAGTCTATAAGTATATATATATATATATATATATATATATATATATATATATATATATATATATATATATATATAAAACATTTATTTATATAAATAAAAATTGCCTGTTTATCTTACTTTGCTGCTCTATAAAAGCAAGTTTGTCGGCATTTTTTCCCACCCCACCATGAATATACCTAATTATATAGACTAGTTGTCCCACGGCGTGACATACTCCGCATTATCAATCAATATAATTACTGTAATTATTTTTTAAATAAGCAATCAAACAAAATAACAGTCTGACCTATCATTTGCAGACTTTATGGTCACTATCTGGTACCTTCCAGCAGATTTTTTTTTTATTTTATTGTTTATTTTTTTTATTCAGTTTCTAGCAAACATATTACGGAGGGGGGGAGGAGGAGGGAGAAAAGGGGGGGGGGGTAATTTGCAATGCTTTTTTTTCTTGTTTGCAACAATTCGCTTTGTGTCTGCCTCAATCCACCCCTTCCACCAGCACACTATAGTGGTTTTTTTTTACATTTGCTCAACCCGCGGGATTACTAGTATCTAATATTTTATTGTCTACACTTCAGCGTTGACCCACTTTTAGCCTAATTTTAGCGCCGGGCCCAGCCACAGCATTTTCACATCTTATTTATATTTATTTATACACCCTTTTTTTAAATTTTAACATTGGAAATTAGTTCAATATTACTTTATTCTTCATTCATAATTGTATTATTAAATGTGTTTTTATTTTTTAAAATTATTGTTTACAATAATCAGTTGACAGATTCTATATATAGATGAATATAAAAAAAAAACTTAAAGAAGGTATAATAATGTTTATTTTTGGTCTCATTTGTAATGTAATTACTAAATAACAAAAAGTAAATAAATAAAATGCCCGAACTGTGTAGTTAAATGTGTTTATTTTAATAATTATGCACAGGGCGCCGAGCTAGACGGGTAATCTTGAAACAATGTTCAGCTTTTAAACCAGACGTTTTTGATTCGACCCGCAGTACACTCCCCTTCGTTCATTTACAAGGATAATATTTACATTTATGTTAGCTCATATATGAAGTATTATAAACACTCCATTGATCTCCATTGGTCCGGCCCTTCAATCAAATTTAAGAACCTATTGTGGCCCATCAGTAGTTATAAATTTGCATCTGTGATCTGTGATTTTGGAGCATGTCCATTACGATGAAAGTTATCAGTTGTACATGTAACATTGGTCACGAAAAACACTAGATATGGACATCAAGACTAGCTGCAGTAACATTGAAGTAACAAAGTGTATGGTCTACTTCAAGATATGCCACAGTATGCGGAATGTTATGTTATAGTAAATCTGAAGGCCTATTCCGCTACTTTTAATAATTTTTCATTTTATGTAGGCTTAAGCTCAAATATTGGTCAAGATTATTATCAACGATTGCCTAAGTCAGCAACTCACTGCAAAGTACAGACATATCCAACAACACTAGAGATATGATGCTTGGCCATTCAGAGAATGCAGAATGCTGAAATAAAATCACGGCAAGGGTTACAGACAATGATAAAAGATGGATTTGAAACAGACCTATTTTTAGAGAAGAGAGAGACATATGAAGACACAACATACTTAAGAGTTAATAGAGGAAGGAATCGGTATTTTACACCCGAATTAAACCTGAAATGTGTAGTGAAAAAAATGTTATGTTTAGTAATAGGTTTGCACACTTTTCAAAGCGGTGGGGGGGCGCCAAAAAACTCGCACATGGCGCCTCAATAGCTAGCTACGCACTGGGCTTTTATGTAGTGCCATTGTGACGTAGATTGGCTGAGAGAAATTAAGTTGTGGAGAGTGTTAGTTGTGAGTTAACTTTGATTGTAGGAACCTTTGAAACAGGCCATTCGTTGAGGTTCTAAAAGACTTGAATTGGTTTGTGTGTAATCTTTCTCCAATATAGATATTGTTAGAGAGATGCGAACTAAACAAAATGTGGGGTGGAAGTGACGTAGGTGGGAGTGTCATCGCTCGCCATTCGGTGAATTAGTTCATATGTTTCAATGATAATGTTTTTAAGTTTTTTTTAAAGTTAATTTAAATGAGAAATAATAATAATATTACTGTATCTAATGGGGAAAATATCTCAATCAGACATAAGATTCGGTAATGGTTTTCTGTGGCTGCCTTCTAATCAGGCAACACAATTTATTTTTGTTCTATTGTAGAGTGTGTATGTAACGCAGGTGGAATTCGTTTTTTTTTTTTTCTCGACACTGAAACGATTATCAATAGGGAGCGACCGATATGCCTTTTTACCGATAGTCCGATACCGATATTTTCCCCCAGCATTTTTACCGATACCGATACCGATATTTTCTTTTTAGGGGCTGTCCATTATTTATGTCAACAGATTTTTGGCGATTTTTACTTCCCTCCCCCTCCCCCTTGTCAACAACTTGTCAAACTTCCAGAGACCCCCTATAAAATTACGTCAACATTTGATTACCCCCTAAAAAAGGTGGCTTCAAAATGTTTATGTGGCAAAATTAGTAGGAATATAGCTAGTTTAATTAAAATACTGAATGTTAAGCGAGTGTGTAACACATAACTACAAACGCTGCTTAATTTTACTATTTATTAAGTAATTATATTAAATTTAAAAAAGTAACATTGTTGACGTCAACTTTTCTTGACCTCCCTCCCCTCCCCCTTGTCAACAATTGTCAAAAATTTTCTGAACCCCCTCTCCCCTCTAATTTGGTGACGTAGTTAATGGACAGCCCCTTAAGCAACAGCAATGCCAAACACGTGTTTTTCACGTGCTGTATGACGTATGTCAACCCATGTTCACATATTTTGTAACACTTCGCCCACGCGTGTCTTGTTTAACCCCCCCCCCCCCCAAACTTCCCATCCCCAAAAAAAAAAATACACACTAATTGTATCATTCAATGTCATACATTAGAATTAAGAAATGCCAATCCTATTGTTTCAAGGTGACAATTTCTGTGTACGGTTTTTTTTTTCCTTTTTTATAAAAAATCTTGTCTGATCTGGTTATAGAATTGGGTTATTTACTGATTTTTTTTTCTGCAACTCTGTTGTGGAAAAAAAAACAATGTATCGGCAGCCAAAAAACGGCCGGTTCGATAGTTAACCCATAGTGCCAATATCGGTTCGACTATCGGTCGCTCCCTACAACAATCGGTCGATCCGATATTAACCGATAGTGCCAATATCGGTCCGATACCGATACCGATCCGATTATCGGTCACTCCCTAATTATCAACATTTGGTAGATTCTTTTTAAAACAGAGAGCATGATAGTAGACTTCTTAAATTGGTCATTGTACTGTGGGTTTGGATGAGATTTGGGGAAAGGGGGGAAGAGAGATTGTAAAATTAACAGTTTGAATCCTTTGGATTAGCAATGTTTTATTTATGATTGCTTTGATTTATCTATTTAGTTTCATTTGCACAAATTCACTTGGGCACACGGGCATGCAAAGCCACTAATACATGAGCACTTTCTGATACACTCTAAAGCCATTGTATATCTTTAATGTTATTTTTTATCTGTAATTCTATTGTACCTGTAATATTATTGTACATCTGTAATGCTTTTGTATAATTGTAATAATGTTGTTATATACCTGTAATGCTATTATATTTCTGAAATGTCATTTTATGTCTGTAATGCTATTATAACATTTCTTATGCAAATATATATTTGTAATGCCATTAATTATCCATAATGTCATTTTTATATCTGTAATTATATTATATTTCTGCGATGCCATTATATATCTGTAATATGATGATTTTGGATATCTGTAATGCATATATATATATATATATGCAATTCTGTTATATATCTGTAATGCTTTTAGATATCTATGATGATATTATTTTACTATAAATCTCAGAAAATCTACAGCTCTTCATTCACTCTTGTTAGAGTTGTAACCCAGATGAATGCATTCTATTTGTTTACTTAAAAAAAAATCTCCATCAACATTTCAAAACGAAATAAATTTTACCCCCCCCCATTAACCTCATTCCCACTCCCTTCTCTTTTATTAAAATTGCCCAGTACGTAACGCAATTAGTGAAATGTTGCTCACCTGACTCTGTCCGTTATGGCGATTTGCACGTCCACCATTCAGTTTAGGCTTTGGTAACTTAACTCGTCTTGGCTCCGTGCCTCATGGTCTCATTCAAAGGTCCCTGGTAAATTTGCTTATGATGTATATTATGTCGTATATATAACTCGTCGTCAGTGGCGTAGCAAGCTTAACTCGCGCCCGGGACACAATACCTTTTTAGCGCCCCACCCCCCATTTCTAAAACCATATAATATTATATGTAAAACGAGTGAAACCCTAAGAAATCCGACAGAAGGGATAACAAAGAAATATACGGCAATAGAAAAGAACATGTGACCTTTATTGCCATGAACATTACGATATGAAGAGAAATGACAAAGACATGTATGAAATACTGTAATAGAAAATAACATTTGGCTTTTATTGCCATGAACATGGGATACTCATAGCAACTCTTTTTTTCTATCTCTGTGAACGAGCAGATACAGATATAATATTAAACCAAGGAATATAGATAACAAAAAAATCACTGGTTTTCAAAGTCATCAAAATGGCGAACAGTCTCGCAAAACTGGCAACACAGCTTCCGGTCAATATTCTGCCGCGTCCCTGTTTGATTTTTTGCGTAAGTCGGCACCTGGGACTGTTGGAAAGTATCGGAGCTGCCGACGGCCATTATTACCAGTTACTTTTGGCTGTCATTGTCGGCCACGTAACGCCTTTGTGGTTGTGTTTGCCTTTGTACGCGCGCCTGGATTTCATGTGTGTGTGTCTGTTTGTATGTCACCGTCTCCTCCCGTTGTATCGTTACGGCTGAGTTGGTAAGCAGATGTATCCTTCACGATTCGTTGATATCTTTAAAAGAAATTCTTTGACACCAGTACCACCCCCACACACACACACACATACCGGGTGTATCGTATGAGTGGACACTGGTACATTGCTGTTATTTATATACAGGAGATTTCAAAGTGTTTCGATTGTGTTTTATGTTTTGCGGGCTGATTTTAACTGGGTCGCCAAAAATTAACATGCTCGAGAATGTTTGCTGCATAATAAAAACATTTTTTTCCATCGTCATTATCATTAACCGATGTGGTCGTTATAGGGGGATCGGGGGAAGGGGGAGGGGGCGAATGGACAATCAACAGACATATTTATCATTAGTTGCCTTGACCATACTTTTATCTGACCCTACAAAAAAAATACTGTTCTGTGCTGCAATATAGTGCCATGTTTAATGTTACCAACCTGGCATAAAAAAATGTTGGTTTCTAGACCAGTGCTCCGCAACCTTTTTCAACTCGCGGCACACTAAAACTCTTAAAAACTAGGGCGGCACGTGTAAACTAATTATGATCCTTCACACATTGGGAACATCCTTCAAACTTTGGGCACATCCTTCACACATCGGGCACATCCTTCACATATTGGGGACATCCTTCGAATTTCTGCATCAGTGTCTTTTAAACATGGTCGCTTATCTGGTTTTGATTAGTAAAATGTAAAATATGTAAAAAACAAAACAAACTTAAAGCGATTTTTTAAGAACTGCTTTATCCGTCTCAGTTCATAACTCATCAAATAAAACTTCGTTAAATTTCAATATACAGCGTTCCGTCATTTCTTAGTTATTCACATTCTTTGCAATATTCAGAGACACTACTTCTGTTGACGCGAAGGAATCGGCATATTCAATCATTCTTGCTTTGTGTCAATGGTGTAACAGTAACCTGTCGTAACAGCATCCGGTGTTCTTGCGCCTGACCCATTACCGATAGTCAAGCAAGAGTATCTGTTGCCTGTTGAAAACATTTCCAGTGGTACTCGCCTTGGCCTGTTCATCCAGAACACGAATGCCTGTCTGAGCAGTTTAACTTGTGATAAAGTTTTTTAATTTTTACTTTTTTACTCATATATTCAAATCGATCATGTGATTAATTAACGTCTGCCACGTATGCAAGTAAAACACTCACTGTCTTACATAAACCTACGCATGGGCTTGGTATGGCTTGATCAAACAGATTGCGTGGCCGATTTTGATATTATTGCCAGTATTACGCCTCGCGAAAGGAAACCGCAAAGTGCAAGAACAAAGCCTAACTGTTCGGCACCAATTTCAATGCTTACTGATGATTAGATTTTAAAAAATTTTCAAGTTTCAGGTTTTTATAAAGTTCAGGATGCCTTTGTTCATTGCACTCGAAAGCCCGTTTAGGTAAAACTTTCATAAAAAGGGCTAAATGAATACCCACCAAAATACAGTATATGTGGGTACTTAAAACATATCTTCACCATTCAAATCTTTGCTGCGGACATTATATTTTATAAGTCATAAGCTTACTAATGAAGTATTTTGGTTTTCTTACAGAAAACATTATTTCGGTGCTCTTATAAGTTAATATAAGCGCGTTGTATATTTTTATTTTGACGTCTGGTACAAAGCTATTTCCGGTCTCATTCACAGCTAAATTAGCGTGGAAACTTGAACACTCAATCTCCGTTAGAAGGAAAGCCAATTCTGTAATGACCTAAGCCGGATTTTCCCTAACTTTCACCTTACTTTCTACACCCCCCCCCCCAACTTTCCCCCCCTTCCCGAACAAACCGTTCGCGCTAAGAGCCATAGATCATGGGAGCGCTTGGTATCTAAACAAAGCAAAGGGGACAGTACCACGCGATGTCAAGAGTCGTTTTCTCTTTTGGGTCATTTACTGAACACCGCGCTTCATCTAAATCTGTAGAGTCAACAAGGAGTGGTAAAGGTGGGGGACGACTGGTGGTTACTTGCTCTCGTTAAGTCAATACAGTGGGTATTCGGTTAACGAACTTAATCCGTTCCACAATTATGTTCGCTATCCGAATCGTTCGTTAACCGATCATCGATTTACCATATATGTTAATGGAAATTCGAATAATTCGTTCTGGAGATCCTAAAAATTAAATTTTAAAAAATTGTCATGTACAACAATAATGTCTTAATAAGTTTATTTATTACAAATATGATACATACATACGGTCTTGCTTATTAATCAGTTCTTTTTCTTTTATTTTGGCGTTAAAGAACATGTCCAATGTCGGTTGTTTTTCTCTCTCCTTCAGGATTTTCAGGAAATGATTGATAGCAATGTAGTTGTGGAGATCAGCAACCCTATTGACACCAGCTTGTTTAATGCCATATCTCCTTTTAAATTTTGTAAACCAGCCTTGAATTCTAGATTTTCGGAGGACGAGCCTGGAGTTTGTTCTTTAAATTTCTCAAAAATTTCTCCAGCCTTCTCTTGAATGATGGCCATTCTAGTTACATCTCTTTTCATCTCCCGTTCATTTATCCAAACTAAAAGCAAACTCTCGATTTTATCATGGATGACACTTTTTTTTGCTTCTCAGATGTAATTTTCGTTACTCCTTTAGCGGCTTGAGTCTTCTTATCTTTTTTAGCTAGGATTGTGCCTACTGTAGACCTGTTCAAAGCCGTACTGCCTGGTAACATCAGTCATTATTTGTCCACTCTCTACTTTAGTTATAATCTCTTGCTTGGTTTTTATGGTGAGCACAGTTTTTGACACTCCACTCTTTTCAGTTCCCATAATATTGTCAAATTCTCATGGGTTTTTTATAAGGCGTTTAGAGAAGCACATACGAAAGTCGCAAGGACATAAACACATGTATGATACACAATTGACGATGTGTCGTCGCACACTACCCTACGCGTCGTACGGTGCTGCCTCACTGCTATGTAGTATGAATGATGACGTGTCAGCGCACGCGCACATCCATTTTCAGGACAAATTGAGGACTGATGTCGGGTGTTCCGAGAGCCAAGACGTTTTTGTTAGAATTAGTTTTTGTTCGTTATCCGAATTTTGTTCGTTGTCCGAACACAAAAATCTTTCCTGAAAGTGTTCGTTGTCCGATTTGTTCGCTGTCCGAACAGTTCGTTAACCGAATACCCACTGTATCGGTACTGGTCACGCGCTGTGCACATAACCGGAGATTAAGTCGATTTTATCAACAACAAAAAAAAAACGGGTCTTACAAAGGGGGCAGGTTGTCTGGGGGGCGTGTGAACGTGCCTGGTGGACGATTCTCGTATCAGTTCCCTACCCTTTGCCCCCTCTTCGTAAGTCGCCCAATGGGGATTGTGGGTAAAGGTTTCTTTTTGCTTTTTTTAAAGTTACATACAGTGACTCTATTGTTTATTGAATTGAGGGGGGGTGCGGGCCTTCAGGCGGCGGGGAGGGGGGCGGGGTACAAGACGACAAGAAACAACTCTGGCACGACCCGGGCTGCCCTTATTTATTAATGCACTGCGCTGTGAGCAGTGATATTTTAGTTTTGAAATTCATTTTAGTTTTAGTTTGTATAAGTTTTGGCTTCAATCATTTTTATTTCTATACTATTACAGTTTTTCACAGTGCAAATATTTCAGTTTTTATAAGTTTTCACAGCAATTATTTCAGTTTCAGTTTTTTTTTTTTTGCTAACTATCATTTCAGTTTCAGTTTTATCACTTATCTGCGATACATTATACAAGTACTGTTCACATTAAAAGTCACAATGTTATTTCGAAAACTCATTAAAATTTACTGTTATATTATTATTACTGTCATTCAAAATCCATTCTCCTTCAAGAACTTTTAAGTTCAGTTTTAAGACTGAACGCATTTCGAGCGATTTACTCATTCTATTGCGTCTTCCAGCAGTAAACAGTCCACAGACAGAGAATACACGTTCTACGAAGGCTTGGGACGATGGTGCCGACAGTAAATCTTCGGCAAGACCAATAAAATTGCTATACTGTTTACGATGATCGTTCCAGAATTCCATAGGGTCACTGGTACAACTGCCATTGAGACTCTTTATCTCATCGATATAGCCTGTAAGTTGTTTTTTCAAATCAGCGTTGTTGTCTACAGTCTCTGAAGAGACGATAGCCTGGTGTAGTCGTGCTGCTGCAAATCTGAATTGCTGTAAACCTGGTGCCAGTTGTACATCAGAGACTGCAGATGACTCCTGACTGCTTGGACCACCATGAGATCTAGAACACTGACACAAGCAAAATGTATCGTACTTTATTGCATGAAAGATTCTGGCAATGAACCAATCAACTTAAGACTTGAATTGTTTATAGAATATATTACCACTATTTTGGAATTTTCCATTTTTGAATATATTTTGTAAACATATCATTTCAAAATCACTCTAGGAGAGTTCATAATTTTATGAGACAAAGAACATATCTCATATCTACCAACTGGAGTTACTGGAAAACAGGATCAACCAAAGGAGCGCATGATATGTCACATATAAAAGGAATTTCAAACAATATTGATAAACAGATAATACTGAACTAACCTCGTCTATAATGAACTTCTTTGCTGCTAGAAACAGTGATGACAAATCTTCTGTGAACAGAACTGGTGCAACAGTCGGGTCAAGCAGACAACAAGCCGCAGGCTGTGGATTAAAGTCTGGTGTACCAGGGCAGAGAAAGCAACAGAAGCGTTCTGTGAAGTCACTGAGCATAGCTTTAGCAATGGTTCGATTTTGAGTAAATGATTGCAAATGGCATTGTAAGTCAAACAAAGCAGGCACTGCATAAGAAAGAGATTTGGAGTCTGTCTGCAATATGTTTATCTGATTAGCAAATGCCTCTCCCATTCCATAACCTGCAGTGAATCGACTCTCATCTCAGTAAGTGATGCGTTCACTTCTTTTCTCAATTCCAGCAGTCGCTTGATCATATTGAACGTACTGTTCCATCGTGTTGCATTATCACCAAAGACTGTTTTCCCACACTTTTGGTGCAGTCCTTCCATAGCCTTTCCCGACTTCCTGATTTTCGAAACTAAATGTCTAGCCTTCGTTAGAAGACCATCATAATGTTTATACGCTCTTTTTATGACCAGCTGTGATGGATGAGCCATGCACTTCATTCTTCTGTACACAACTGTCTCTGAATCAATTGCTTGTCATAATCATCTGTGGTTGTATTCTTAACTGCAGTTTCAGCCATAAGCTTGATAGCTTTAATCATATTGGAACCATTATCTGAAACAACCATCATAACCTGATCGGAGCCGATTCCCCATTCAGACAAACAAGATTCGATGCATTCAGCTATGGAAGAACCAGTATGAGGATGAGGGAGCTGAGCAATGTTAAGAACAATGTGCTGTGACTTGCAAGGTTTAGACAGGACATCAAAAAAGCAAGCAGAAAGACCAAGAAAAGAGCTAGCAAGATTCTTCTTAGACCATCCATCAACACAGAATGTGACCCTGCGAGCAGCTGCAACATGTGACTTGATAACATACTTCGCAAATTCACTTCTCTCATACAATATCTGATTCAGCTTGGCAGAACCTGTACAAAGTAATCACACATACCAAAAAATTTTTAAACATTTTACTAAATACTACGAAATATTTACGGCTTTACTCAACTTTAGCTAAATCCTCAGTCATAAGTAAATAATGTATTTTCGTATTATTTAGTTAAGTAGCAGCATAAAAATTACCAGGCATTTTAAACTTTGGATCCATCTTTGCCATCATTGCTCGGAATGACGGATTGTACACACGAGTTACTGGATCACATGTGTCTTTGAACATATGTACCAGGGCAGCCAGACGCTCCTTGTGCTGTATCGAGTTCAAAGACCAGTGGGTGACACTACGACTAATGCTTCCATATGTATCTGTCAAATATAACGGCATATAAGTATATAATGAAACTCAGCTGTAAAAATGTATAACTCTATAGTTGTGCGTAAAATCCAACCCGGCCCGGTCGGACATTGTAAAATAATCTAAAGCATGATCAAATGTAACATTATGAGAGCTGTAAAGAAGCCATATATTCACAGTCTCATCAATATCAATAGCACTTTGCATATTGCCCAATTAAATGATTTAAATTATTGTAACACTTGTAGTGACAGATAGACACAGCAAGAGCACAGGATGATCACGTTCATATACAAACTATGAACTTACCTTGAGCGAGTTTTTTTTTTCTTTTGTGCCGCTCCGGGTTCTTCGGCTGCTGTGATCTCGCTGTATGTTTCCGCATGGTGATGCTGAATGTGCGATTCTAAATTTGTTGTGTTCTTGCCGGCAACCCGAAAATTGCAAACTCGGTCACCCACTTTCACCAAACAAATACTTTTGTTGTCCACCGAATCAAAACACAAAATATCTGTGAACTACACTTTCGCGTTTCCTTCCAGAAAATTGTTTAATAAGACTTGCCATTTAATAAGACTTGCACAATAATTATTATTTCACATAAACAATGGCTGGCGGAAAAGAATAATAGTAGACTATAGTGGACTTCGTTATATCTCACGTCCACTCTCTACGCTTGCCTCAGCCCAATTGCCTACTCTATCTCCAAATCTACTTTTATATCATTGGGCCCTCTTAATCTGTTCCCTACTTCCCCACATAAATCAGACAAACTCAGGTGGGGGGGGGGTGCTATAAGTTACATTCCATTCCTCGAACAGAAAAGGTATCAGATTAAATGGTAAGGCACTCTGGTATCCGGACGCGATACCAGTGCAATTAAATCAGAAAGGGAAAAAAGATGGAGTGCGGGGCGGAGGCGGGGGGAACAGGATGGGGGACAGGTACGTGAGTTTTCACCATGTCCCTCGTCACGGGCTATTGGTTTGATCCGTGCCATACATTGTATTAGGAGAAGTGGTGGGGTGGATGCTGTCCGTGGCAGTCCGGTGATTTATCTGTTTCTCGGAATGTTAATTGACTCTCTCTAACCAATGTGTGAGAACCCTGTTCTGCACAATTTCGTATTATTTTCGTTTCTTGCACAAACGTTTTCGTTTTTATAAGTTTCTACACCCAACATTTTTATTTTTATATTATATTCGTTTTTCTTTCATTATTCGTTTTCGTTTTCGTAAAACGGGAAGCAATCATTTTCGTTTTCGTTATCGTTATCGTTATGTAAATATCACTGGCTGTGAGTACTTAACAAAGCAAAAGAGGACCCGATACATGCAAATGGTACGGCCAGTGTTTGTCCAAACCGGCAATGTCTGATATTGGCCAGCGACGTTTGTCAGCTATGTTCGTATGGCATTGATAGGGTCCGTGCGTCCGGCCAAAGCTCGGTAGTGGCGATGTGAACAGTATCGCTTGAAAGAGATACAGTCAATTAACGATACAATCTGTTAACGGAATGGGTTGAGTAGCGAATAACGTTAAATGAAGGTAAACGTATTGCTAGCACATTGAACACCGGGCGACTGTCGTTATTAAACGTGAACAGACTTAGTTGAGATTTGTACATTTTTTTTATTATCTATACTGAGCTGCTTTTTTTTGTCTGTGTTACTGAGCTGAAATATTTACAATGATAAATGACCCTTCTCTGTCATCATCTGTTGAAACAAGATTGACTTGCATGACATCTAGAAAAAAAACATGAATGTAATTGATATACAGGTGGATAAGACAACTTAAATGGTGTAGCGATATAAATAGTAAACTATGGTGAATGTGCGCTCCAGTCATAATATTGTTCAGTGGTCTTGTCTCTCTCTCTCTCCATCTCTCTCTCTCCCTCCATCTCTCTCTCTCTACCTCCCCCTCTGACTCTTTCTCCCTTAATGAGAGATAAACTGAACTATACCGTATGGCGTTCTGACGAGATACATACATACATACACTGTGTAGTGGTGGACACACTTGAAGTCGGTGAGAGCCGAAATCTTGTTGTTGTTGTTTTTTATCCATTAAACAAAAATACTTCACAGAGCCACGCCATTGGTCAGTTTTATCGAGATGTAGTCAATAAAATGTAATCCAGTAATGGGCTAACAAAAAAAAAACCCTGGCTCATTGGGAGTCTCGAGTAACCAGGTGTGGCTCTATGAGCCACATTTGGCCAACCCTGGTTAGGCCTGGTATTAGTGTATTATGTGGAATGATATTATTATTATTATACCCGATATATATATATATATATATATATATATATATATATATATATTTGTGTATCCTTGTATCGATGTATCCACAAATATCTCTTTATTTATCCGTCAATCGCGTATGCATGCAGTAGTCTCTTTTATCCACCAAATGTGTCTTATGTACATGCATTTAACCGTCAGTCCGCGCATGCATGCAACAGTCTCTTTTATTCACCAAATTGTATCTGTGTACTTGTAATTATCAGTCCGTTCATCTATAAATCCACCCAATCAGTTCAACCCGCCAACCTAATTATCGATAACTTAGGATTGTCGTTAGATCAAACTGTTCGTCTGCTATATTTTGTCGTGGGTGTGTCATTGTTCAAATGACGAAACCTACCGGTGGATGTAGTTTCCCCAGAGGTCTTTTACCCATTCTATTGTCCTTCATCCCCCCGAGCCCTCTTAAAGTTATCGTAGTTCTGTCTATAAGAATGGTCGCAGAGCACTGGCGGCGGAGCAGGGGGGGGGCAGCACCCCCCCTAAAACTTTTAAGGGGTGGCGGCGCCCCCCCCCTTTAATTTCCAGTCTGCCCACCCCCCTAAAATTTTAACTTTTTTAACTTTATAATTCATTTTAGTTTATATGTATCATTTTCATTTTCATAATTCATTTGATTTATTTCTTAAATTTAATATTTGAAAGAAATTATAATTAATTGACATTTTACAGTAATCACATTATTGAGAGTTGTTGTGGCATATTTTAAAACTAGTTGCAAGTACCCGACTTTGCCCGGGTTTAAAATAATGTTTTCTGTTTATTTAAGAAGCGTAATTTGACGTTTAATTAAGATTTAAAATAAGACGCGTAAAAAAGGGTTTATTAGCATGCAATAAAAGGGTACATTTATCTTAAAGCAATGTGATACACAACATTTTTGGCAGTTCCTCTCTCTCCCTCCCCTCCCTCCCTCTTTCCCTCTTTCCCTCTTTCCCTCCCTTCCTCTCTCTCCCCTCCCTCACTCTCCCTCTTTCCCTCCCTCCCTCTTTCCCTCCCTCCCCCTCTCTCTCCCTCCCTCCCTCCCTCTCTCCCTCTCTCTCTCTCTCTTAGGAATGACTGTAGCAAAAGATGACAATTCCTATGGATGAAGGAATGAAATGTAATAATATAGTAAGTAATGTGATATTTGGTTCCCCGTACCGATCATATTTATAGTAAGTTAGCTATGTGGGAGAGAAGCTCGTAAAACCTGAAATCGGGGTAAAAGTTTTCCAATTTTCATGTCTTTGATATCCAAAATAATTAATTTTAATTAAAGTACCCATTGAGATGGAGCGAAAGCTGTTTAAGAACATTTCCCATGTAATTTTGTTTACGTGTACCCAGTGGCGCAACCAGCAAAAATGCTGGAGGGGGGGGGGCTCACATATTGAAAAAAAAAAGACAGTTTGACAGTGTGACGTGCACAACAAAATAAAAATTAACCGCGAGTCAATCAAATAACAACATCCAATAAGACATAGAAAGAATGTCATAAAAACGCTTCTTAAAGGGGATTAATCTTTCCCACTTCTCGATAATGGAAATTCTTTTTTTATGTTTTGCCTTAACTTTGTATTCTATTCGATTCAATTTATATGTAAACTAGCAGTAAAAAAAGACAGTTTGACAGTGTGACGTGCACGTCACAAATTACGTTTTACACGTCAACGCTAATAACTTAGGTTTTTTGTTTAAACAGTAATTCATTCTCTCAATGTTAAAATCAAAACGAAGCATTGCAATAATGATCAAATTATTTTTTTTCTCTGCCATTTTGCAGCACAGAGGCAAGTTGGTTTGGCATGATACAGCACCCGCGCGTAAGTTCAATTTGGCTTCTTACTTTCTTTCTTTTACAAGCTGTCCTTATATATACGGATTTATTAAATAAATTAGAAGAACCAATGTGACCTAGCATGCAGCTCCGATGTATGAAGTCCCTTGTAAGAATGAGATGAAATCTCTTAGATCCCAAACCAGTGGTCCCCACTGGGCTGCGGACTGGTACCGGGTCCGTGGATCAAATAGTACTGGGCCTTCAAGCAGGGGCGTAGCTAAAGGGGGCGGACCGCCCGGTGACAGCATATGGAGGGTGACACTATGTCACCTCCAACAAAATTTTTCAGCCAGGCTAAGGTGCGAAAATAGTCTGAAAATAGAATTGTTATAAAAACCCAACCAACACAGGAAATGTGACCGGACGTTTTGCATGCAGATCACATGTGTCAACTACTTAATTAGATATGTACTGTTGAAGTGCGGAGTCATTCCTTGATTTTTTCACCTGAAAGGTAAAGCAGCTACTGCATTGAATGGCGATATCCTCGAGAAACTAGAAACGAAGACTGGATATTCAGTTATGTCGCGGGTCAGTGGTACGATAATGCAGCAACCATGGCTGGAATCCACGGTGGTGTGCAACAAAAGATCAAAGACACTAATCCGAAGGCAATTTTTTACCTTGTTCGAATCATTCTTTGAACCTTTGTGTCAAACATTCATTTGCTTGCAATCCGTCTTGTGTAACGTTTTTCGGAAGTCTTGAGGCGCTGTAACATTTTTTGCTCTGTCGACCGATCGTTGGGATGTACTAGAGAAATACACAGGTGTAAAAGTGAAGAGACTGTCCACAACTCGCTGGAGTGCACATGCTGATGCAGTGAAGCAAGTGATACAGAAGTTTAACCAGTTTGTGGAAGCCATTGAAGCTCTGTGTGATGTCGAAGAAAGCGTAGAGACAAGAGGCGCTGCGCACAATCTGTTGCCAGCGACTTTTCTTTCATTTCGTTCTTGTTTTTCTGAGGTGATGTTTTACAAGAAGTCAACTTAGCACATAAGTACACGAAAACACCAGGTATTACTGTGGACATAGTTGCAACCAAACTAAGGGCTCTCAATGTCTTTGTGGAAGAGCATCGAACGAAGGTTGTTGACAATGCCGTCCAGCATGTGAAATGTGAATAACTAGATATCTTTAAGAGAAGAGAATCATGAGAAAGAGAAGATTACCAGGAGAGGAGGCAAGATATTCTGGATTGTCATTGCGTTCAGCCAGACCATATTATTTGTGCCAACGACGAAGAAATACAGTTGTTTGTTATCAAGCTCACAACCGTGTATGATGAGCTGATGAAGACTTTTGTCTTGGATTATACTTGTAAGCAGTAACGTACCGGTCAGTAGAGTAAAGCAGAGCCTAGAGGTAGAGTTTTTATGAAAATTTAGCTACACCTAACCATTCAGCAAAGGGTCGTGTGGGGTCACTGGGGTGACATTTGAACGGACCGCCCCGGGTGACGTTTACTCTAGCTACGCCACTGCCTTCAAGAAACATTAAATTATTTCATTTTTATTTACTGTAATGTATTTCTCTTGAGGATAGTGCGACTTTCCATGGACGAGTGGTTAACTGGGAGCTGAGCGGCATTGGCATTGTAAATCAAAACTGAAGTATAAATAATCATGCCCCCCCCCCCTTCGGCTGTCGCCGTTAATTATTAAAAGTCGACCGGTTCGCGACCCAGGGTTGGGGACCACTGCTATAAACCACTCGTAGGACTGTTTTTATGGTGCCCTTCTTTCATCCACACTCGACCATCCGTCCCCACATGCGGCTCCAATAGAAGCATTTAGTGTTAAGTAAGTTTACAGTTTTGCATTGATATTTCCAGTCAGGTGAAACAGTTACATTATCCGCAGCACGTTTTTTTTTCATGACTAAAGCAATTCCTCGTTTAGCGGCCGAAGGTTATTATACAGTATGTGGTTTGAATCTAATGAATTTTCTGCTCATAAATGTAGTTATTTTCTCATGAGAACCCTATATATGTGAAGAAATAGAAATAATTAACAACACTATTAGGGTTCTATTAAATATCCCAGTCTTTTTTATTAAGGCCCTCTTTGCCACACTAATCATCTATTGAGACTTCGTTCTTTATTCTGTACTAGTCTAGCTGTTTCAAGAGGAATGCTAATTTTTACTTCACTTCAGATAAGATATCTTAGATTGGCAAAATCCAATAATGGGCAGTAACTAAAAATTAATAGTTAAACTATTGTTGTAACTGCCTTTTTAAAAAGTAGTTAAACTATCAGTTAACTAAATTTTTATCGAAAGAGTAACTTTTTAACTAAAACTTTTATTTTTTAGTTTAACTTTTTTTGAACTAACTTTTTAATTTAAGTGAATTTTAACAAACATATTTTTGAATGAAAATTTTAAAGGTTTAATAAACAATAAATAGGTAAATTAATGAAAATATCAATATTATTCACATTAATCATTTTGTTTATAATGTTAACATTTTCACAAGGATTATAACAATAACAACTTTCAAACTAGTTTTTTTTTTTTAATTTATATCTAAGAAAAACTGATTCATCAAAAAGAACATCGGACATTTTACACCTTCTAGATATCAATATTTGGCCCGCAACACTAAAAAGTCGTTCAACGGCTGCACTTCTGGGATGTGTTGCATTGTATCTACAAAATGCAGCAGCCAATCGTGGATATGAAAGCAATGAAGAATTTTTTGCGGATGGGTTTCTTAAGTAAAGTTTGACTTCACTGACAATGTCAACTGTATTTGCTGGCTGTCGATCTTCTTGCATGTAACTGTATAGATCATCTTGTACATCTGATGACAAAAGTGCATGTGTTCCACCTTGAGTTTCCATTGGCTCTAGTTCGGAAGTTGTCATGTGCTATACAGTCTGTATGAGTAGTTCTTTCTTTGAGAATCTCTCATTTGGGTCTAGATAATCTAATTTAAACTTTAAAAACAAGAATGGCCTGAGCAGCGGGACAATCCAAAAAAGCGGCAATCGGCGGCATCGAGGGTTTGCCGGTAGAGGCGGCAACGAGGGGAAAAAGGTTAAATAAAGAAATTTTATAAATAAGAAAAGGCCAAAGACAAAATTTTCACATGATAATTTGAAATTTTCCGAAATATTCAATTAAAAATTTAAATGGAAAGGAAATATTTTTAGTTACAATATTTTAGTTAAACTTTTTTAGTTATAACTAAAAAAAATGTAGTTAAACTGATGATTTAACTAAACTTTTTAAAAAAAGTTAAACTTTCTATTTAACTTTTTAAAAAGAGTTTAACTGAAAGTTAGTTACATTTTAGTTAAAATTTTGTAACTTTTGCCCATCACTCGCAAAATCGGCATCGAAGAATCCTCGGTCCGAAGATGTCAGTCAATCCCTGATTGTCTCAAATACCCACACTGTCACTCAATTACACAGATATCTGTTGTTAAAATGAGATTTATTGTTTGTTAACACTTTGTTAGCCAATTGTCGTATCTCTTCGGAAGACGAACTAATGACCACAAAAATAACCGTCTATGTCTTCTCCTTCTTTATTTCTTAACTTCCGTTTTATTACACATTCATTAGGTGCGTTACAGTGCTACCAAATATATAACAGAGTCATGACACCCCCACAATCCCATTAAAATTTCATTCATAAATGAAATTTTACCATTATATATACCAGAAAAAATTGACATGTTTTTGATTAATTAATTAATGTTAAAATCAATCAATGCAACATATATTACATTAAACAGTAGTCAGGCAAAATAATTACAGAATTCTTAGTTTACTTTAAGTAAATTCTATCTTCTTGTGAGCAATAGAAACATTGTCAGCAAGTATGTATTCAATACATTCAGTGTACAAGAAAATCTCTATCTAGCTAAGTACCTTTTCCAAAATTCCATATCCAAAAAAAATTACATAGTTCACTTTAGTACTTATATTCTTATTTAATAATTTCACAACATTTCTTAAATAAAAAATATTTGTATGCTTTACAATATATTACTATAATAGTAATTAATTCTAGAAAATATAATATTTGTTAGATACCAAATCTTTATAAACAAATCCACCATGTATTTAAACAATTACACAAAAAAAAAAAAATTTCCAGTGTATTTCCATTAGAAATACTTGCACATCATGCAAATATTTATCAATGACAATGATAATATTTTAATATCATATTATTTATTATTCAACAAAAAAATAGTTACAAATAGCTCATCAACATTGTTAGCCTCATCATAATTTTTTTTTTTTATCTTCATCACTGCCAAAGATTTTTTTTTTTTTTAAAAGCTTCTGACATCATATGACATCTCATTATTGTCTATGTCATCATGACCCATGTTGTATATTAACAAAAAAATCATATTATCACTTAAAATTACTATCTTATTTCTTAAAAATTAGGCCCGTAGAAATCCTGCCTTTCAAATTTAAATTTACTATCAAAACATTTGGCTCTTTTATCAAACCAATCTTCTGGTGTCATTATTTCACCATTTCTATGTAGTTCCAGTCCAACATAATTTCTTCTGTTTCTCTTATACTCATTAAATCTGTTATGACATATTCTATTATAATTGTTTGACCTCTTATAATGTTCATGTTTTTGTTTAAACTCATTTTGTGTAGTATGGCTTCTTTTGATATTTTATTTGATCTTGAGATACTTGCTCAGAATACACTGTGTCACTATTTATAGAAACGCAACACATTTCTATTCCTTCAGATATTTTTTTGTCTGTCCATTGTTTTACAATTTCTTCTGTTGTATTGTCAATTATAACTGCCAGGTTGCCTATAATCAATGGTGCAACAGGATTTTTCATTTACAAGTACTTCAATGAGTGCCCGATATCCATGGTGAGTCTACATCGACTACTGCCATGTTGCATTCCACCTTTGAGCCATCACCCATTTTGACTGCTGTCATTTTATGCGTGTATTGACTTTGCGTACAAGATCATCTTGCACGATAACTGTACTGCATCCACTATCACGAAGACACTGTATTCTCCTGCCATTTACAAATGCTGGATAAAAGTTTATCCTTCCATGAACTGATCACATTTGCACAATACTGTTCAGTATTCTGTTCTTGTGGGCCTGTATTTCTAGTGCCAGATCTTTGTGATCTTTCTAGTGTACGTGTTCTCTCTGTCCTATTTCTTTGTGGACTGATGTTAGGCGATTGTCTTCTTTGATACTGTTGAGTGTTGTAACTATGACTTAGCTTGATGTCTGTCATTTGGCTTTCTGACCATTTACTCTTCTGTTGTCATACTCTTTCGTGTATGACCTACATTCTCTCTGTCTCTTCCTACACTCCCGAATTAGATGACCTTTCATCTTGCAATAATAACATGATCTTATTTCCGGCTCTCTGACCTTCCAACCATGTGTATTGAGTTTATTTTGATTACTGCTCCTATTAGGAAGACTATGATATCTGTTCTGGATTATATTGCATAGAATTCCGTATTACATATTTCATCATCTGGACGACTGTCCATATAGTCACCTCCAAAGCTCTGACTAGTTGATCAACGGTTTTCACCTTTCTGTTTTATTAAAGCAAATACATCCTTGGTGCATATCTGTAAGATTTTGTCAATGACAAACATTTCCAACACTGCCTCTGCATCCATTAAGTCAATTTCTGCCATTGTCAACCAAGACTTCAAACTTGACACTACATTGTCAATAAAGTACTGTGGTTGATCTTTATTGACATCTTTTAAAGAATGGAATTTCTTTCTGTAAAATTCTTCTGTTTTGTTAAAGTGTTTCAGAAGTTTCTGTTTTACTTTATCATAGTCTTTGTGTAGTAGTCTGGAATCGATCTAAGAGCAGTTCTTGCAGTCTCCCCTTAGAAGTTCGCTCATTAAATCTATCCAGTGCGCTCTAGGCACATTATTGCATCTGCATTTCTGTTCGAATATAGAGAGAAATGTATCAATGTCCTCAGCTTTACCATCACAAGATTGTAGTTTAAGATTATATCTGTTGAATAAGTTTTGAGTATTTGGTACATCTGGACTAGCTTCTGGTGCAGTGATTACCAGAACTGGCCTTAATAGTAGCCATCTTTAGTTCATGATCTAGTCTGTCTCTCTGTACTTGGGCTTCAATCTCTAGTAGTTCTTTCTTTGCTTCTCTTTCTTTTGCTCTTTCTTCTCTTTCTTCTCTCTCTCTCTTTTCTCTTTCATGGGCTTCAATCTCTAGTAGTTCTTTCTTTGCTTCTCTTTCTTTGACTTCTCTGTCCATAGCCATATTCTTTTCGATGAATTGTAGCAATTTTTCTCCTTGCAACCTGAAGGATCTCTTTCCTTTTTCTTCAAAATCCTCCCAGAGATCTTGTACTGGAGATAACTTCCTTTCTTCCAACCTTTCCATATTTTCGTACTAAGTTTTCAGTGAGTTTTAAATAAACTGGGTCAGTTAGATATGTCTCTATGAGACAATTTATAATCTAAAATAAGATTTCCGTCACCTCTCAAATTAATTTTAAAATTTAATGCACAAAATATTCTATATAAAGCATATCATACTTATCAGTAATGAATAAATGACATAGCAATTAAATCAACAACAATCAATTAAGTGAGTCAATCCTTCCAATATCTGCAATAATGTTACTCAGCAAAATTAATTATCATGGAAATAAATGTTTTAAATAGTATAATATACAAATGAAACAACATGTGCATTTTTGTAGTTATTCAACTTTGTTTCTGTATGGTTCACACTTCAGCTTGAATGTGAACACATTTGAAAGGAATAAAACTGTTAATCTCTCCCTACGTCTGGACAATACTGTGCCTCTGGTCCAGTGTAGAACTTGACCCCAATTCCGGTAGGTATGACTTTACCTCTGTTGACTTGTTTCTCGCTGTACGGTTTCTTCAACAGTCTGTTTTCTTGATTGATGAGTTTGTTATTACACTTAAAGAGTGTTAGCTCAGTAACGACTCTTTGTATGCGAAAGATTGCGGCATAAACACATTTAAGAGCGTGAGTGTAAATCGTAACGATGACTAGGCTTGTTAGTACATAGCTGCCATCAGACCGGTCAACACACAGAGAGGACTTGTATCTTGGTTAGGTGATAACTATTTTCATTATTTTTCGTAACGAAACTGGGTGAAAACCCCTCACATTCGAGGAACAATTATATGTAGATGACAGTAGCAACATTAATTTTTTTTTAATTGAAAAAAGTTCCCCCTATTTTTAATTTTTCGTTCACATATCGCGCAGTTTGAACTCGCCCCAGCTTGGGGTGAGTTCACAATATATAACTATTTCATTATTGTTATAACTTCTTTTATTTTCTGTTTCAGGTGCAAATATATAATATATATTCTGGAATATTTTAGAACATTGTGGGAATACTTTTGAATATTTTGGATAAACTATCTCGTTTTCAGTGCAAGATTGCAAGTCTTACTGTCAGGATAGTGAAAGTAGATAGACATGGATAGATAGAAAGACATATTGTTAGACAGATAGACAGATAGGCTAAACAATCTCACACGGATGCCTACAAACCGTCAAATTCTTGGAAACTTCACTTTTCTGTTCAATAGCCAGAAACGGCGACTGGATCGAATCAAAATTATGATTACGGATATAGAATCTCTTTTTGGAGGGAAAATCTAGACTTTCCACTATTATCCAGCGCACTCATCAGAAAGAAACCAATTGCCTGATTGATTTATATGACAAAAACAAAAGAATCCGTCTGATAAATTTACTACAACACTTTCTCAGTTATTTGATGTCACCAACGTTAATGGAGAATGGAAAAGCACGGAGGATAAAGAACTCTACCAGAGGCAAGTTAAGAGTGGAGGAAAGATTGGTTATTCAATGGTCAAACAAGCCCCTTTGGAATCAATCCACCCAAGAAAACGAATCCGACTATCAAAAACCCAATCACAAGCCAGCTCTTCTCAATCGCAACCTATACAAACACATACAACTGTCTCAGAATCTTCGGATTCTGAAACCTCTGCTTCTTCACCCGACTTGCCAACCTATTCTTCCACGTCATCTTCTCCTGAATGCAAACCGAAATACCAAAGAGCAAGCACTACAACAGCGGGTTTGCATAGTACTGCAAAACAACATTTCTACACATAAAGCATATGATGTTCTTGCAACCATTGCTGAACAGGGTCACGATGTGCCGGTTCCAAGTCAGGCGGGTGTCTGGAAACGAGTAATCTCTGTAGGACGTAAAATGAAAACCAAAATTGTTCAAAAACTTCAAAGCAAAGAACTCTATTGTCTCCAGTTTGATGGTAAAAGAGTTCAAGGGGAAGAGTATCAAGTAGTTCTGCTGAAAAATATGACAACCGAAATCAAACTTGGTATTATTAAATGTGAGAGTGGTTCTGCCGCTATGGCCATTCACAAGGAACTACATCAGCTACTTGATGAATATGATGCTTGGAAAAATATTGGCATGATAATATGCGACACGACCGCAGTAAATACTGGTCGTTTGCATGGGATTGTAAAGCTCATACAGGATGATGTCTTGAGCAAGGGCTTTCAGAAGCCACAATATATTGGGTGTCAGCACCATGTACCTCGACCTCCTTTGAAACATGTCATGAATTTTTTTATCCAAGAGCCAACGAGCAAAACCAAAACTGAACTATTCCTTCATTGACCAATTAATACAAAACTATGTCACTCTTCAGGCTGATTACCGCCTCGTTGCGACAGATGATGTTAGCACAGACGAGAACCCTGGATGGCGAGATGATTTCAAGTTCTTATATGAATTATGTCAGGCATATCGTCATTACAAAACAACTTCACGTTGGCCTCGCATCAACTGGAAGAAACTACCAAATTTACACCAGGCAAGATGGAACTCACGTGTGATATATACTGTTATATCATTTTTTCTGATACCAGAGTGGCGCAACATCCTCACTCCTGCCTGCAACTTCATCTGCTACGAATGGGCAAATGCTTGGTTCCATTCTCAACACTATAATGAAGCGTCCTTCAATGAACTGTTTACCTCACTCATCAGGATAAAATGCAAGAAGGCAATTAAGTGTTTAAAGACCCATTGGTCAGTCGAAAAGTCATTAATTGACATTCCCAGATCTAACCAAATTGCTGAACGTGCTGTGAAACTGATGGAGGAACTTCATGCAAAATCGAGAAAATTTCAATTTTTGAATCTGAAGTTCATAGGAAAAAATATGTTTTAAACATTTGTACATTCTGTACATATTACTAACTGATTTGTATCTTATTTGTTAATAAAAGTTGATTAGTTATTATTATTACTCTTTTGAGTTAAGCTAAAATAAATAATGTCCTTTTTTTTGAAAAAAGAAATATTTTTCCACTTTTTTCTTCCGAAAAAGGGGGAGGAGGGGGAACTTTTTTTAAAAAATCAAAAATGCAATTGATATTCTTAAATTACACATAAAAGTTCCTCCTCGATTGCAAGCGGTTTCATAAAAATATTTTTTTTGTTATCACCCTAATCTTAGTAGTTCAATGACTCTTCATAGGTATACGCAGTGGGCTTACGTGTTTCACAACTCATGGCCACTCTTTAGTATTGTTATGGTTGTAATACAGCTACCAAATAAATAATATACTAGATGTGTGGGGCTTACTAGTGCTTCACAGCTCTTGCCCACAGTAAATTATTAGATTAATAATTAGCTACAAAAGCGATGCCTGAATCAGTGGGCTTATTAGTGCATTAAAGCTCTTGGCCACAATACATTACTTGAATAGATAAACTTAACTGTTATTAAGGTAGGTTGACATCACAATAATAACAGCACTGCAACGTTCACGCTGTTTTCCATTACCACCAAGTTAATAATACTTTAACCTAGTAGCTATTGTCATCCTTTATCGCGGCCACCAAATAAATAATAGGCTATGTCGTATCTCTTCGGAAGACGAACTAATGACCACAAAAATAACCGTCTATGTCTTCTCCTTCTATTTCTTCTTCCGTTTTAATTACACATTCATTAGGTGCGTTACAGTGCTACCAAATATATAACAGAGTCATGACACCAATGAATGAGACTAAGATCTTTATTGGACACAAAAAAATGTAGTAAATCAGTTAGACTTTACCTGCTATGAGACAGTACTGATCAAAATGTGTTAATTTTGTACACGTTTGTTTCTGACTGATGCGAGCTCTATGGGTTATGTTATGAGTTCTGTGTTTTGATTCAAACATATAGATGTCAATTTAGCTAAATATCTATCTGTTTTACTCTGGTCGCTCACTCTTTTGACAACCAATAACCAAAAGAACTAGATGTGTGGTGAACACGACAATTTATTTACAAAATGTACATAATAATATAACAAGTCCATAAATGAATACACTTTTAAAGTTCACAATAATTTACTCTGCCTCAACTCTGACTAACCAAATATCACTTAACTATTCTCGTTATATCTAACTAATGTCCGAATCCAGTCGTATTTATACCCCTAACGTCCGTGCAATACCCTAAATACGTCACAGTCTCTTCAGTGTTGTCCGAACTATCTAATCTTTCTAGGAGCGTCACCTGGTCGTCATTGTTAATCCTACTAACCTGTCCGACGTCGCCTCCCGGTCTTCACACCTTTGCTGTCTACTATTCTATTGTTTCCCCACCTTGTCCTAAGTCGTCTATCACCTTGTCACCATTATTTGTATTAATCCTACTTCTTAGATAATCTTAACACATCGAAGGGGATTGTCTAGTGTTTTATCCAGACCATTTCCGGGGTAGAGTTTTCACCCCCGGAATTTGAAATACCCCCGGCTTTTTTCCCTGAACATGATTACGACCAAACAATACTGTTTTAAAAATTACTGGAGCTGTCTAGACATGAAATAGTATTGTACAACCACATAGAGTTATACTATAGTGTTTTTCCCGCTGTCGCGAGATCTCTTGACCCAAGATTAAACAAAACGCTCGCTGTGATCCAGCTTCCCCAGCACACTATAGTGCTTTGACGTATTCGCGCGATTTGTCGTCTGTGACAATTCGCTATGTGTCCCCCAATCCACCCCCAGCACACTATAGTGTCTTTTTTCCCCGCTGTCATGAGTTGGCGTGTGATCAGACAACTCCATTCTGAACAATATTCTATAAATTCCTGTAGTCTTCTTCTCGAAGTTGTGAAATATATATATATATATATATATATATATATATATATATATATATATATATATATATTAGGGGTGTGCCGGAATCCGGTCCGGAATCCGGTTCCGCCGGATTTCACTATCCGGTGAAACCCGGTTCTGCCGGATTTACATGTATCCGGACCGGATTCCGGAATCCGGAAAATACCGGATTTCTGAATTTGCCAGATTTTGTGACTCACTGGATCATAATCTGAAATAAAAGTAATTCTCTTTCCCGAATTCACACGATCACGATACATTAATCGATTGTTTCGAGCTTTGAGCTTGTTTAATGTTTTGAACATACCAGAGGCTAGAGGCAGCACCGCTAATAGTGGCCAATCGGCCCAATCCCATACATGATAGTGCGGGGATGAGTAATTATTATTCGTGACGTCATCTTAACCGCAATCACCAATGACGTTGTAACAGAAATAATAAGCAACTATACTGCCCAAGCGCCTGGCCGCCAGCCCGCCACCTTCATAACAAAATAAATAACAGATAAATTCAACATTTAAGTTATTTAGATTTCTCTGGGAGATGGAAAAGATGTCTTTTTGTTATTAATTAAAATGCATGATTTCCTGTTGAAAAAATAGTTCAAATATAAATATTAAATATTGTAAAATGAAAAATAGAATATTTTTCCATTCTGCAATTTCCGTGAAGAAACACTAATTCTTTAACTAATTAATATAACAAGTCACTGAGTTGGTAATCTAACCCTAACGTAACGTCTTCCATTAAAAGCAATTTAATTTTTTTAAATTTTTAATTCTATTTTATAATAAAGGTTATTATAAATCTATTTAAACAAGGAATTAAAAGTCAAATATGTTTAAAAAAATTGACCGCAATTTTAATTCATATTTTGATTTATATTATCGTTCACTCAATTGTTAAAAATGCGTATCATTTTTGAATAAAAATTAACATTACGTATGCGGTCTAGTATAAATTTAAAGGTCTTTGGTGATCTCTATGTCACCAAGCCATCTTCGGCGATTCTCGCTTGCGCTATGATCTGTGCTGTTTGGTTTAAACGACGGTATGACGTAGCCGCGGCCCGCGGCGCTTAGCTGTGATTGTGTGGCATCCTTTATATCTATGGTGGCATCACTGGAATGTACATTATTTGCTGTGGACTTGGAGTAACTTAACACTGTTAACAAACTATTAGTTATTAACATCTTATTCTTACTTCTTTATGCTTGAATAATGACTTTGTCAAATGCCAATTGAATTCATTAAAATTTGTATTTCAATTTTCAAACTTGTAAAGTACAGAAATACAGAATTATTGTTCTCAATTCAATTCAATCTTGTTATTTGTTTTTTCCAATTAACTATCCATTTCAATACACATCATAAACTATGAACATTTGAACAATAACAATAAGCATCCATCATCCAATGAGCCAATGACGACGAGATGAACTCAGATGATGAGTCTGACTTTCTCCTCAGATTCAAAACAATTAGTGCACTACAATAGTTAAAAATTACACTGCCAAGTGGCAAGTGCCAAAGTAATGAAAGTAATAGACTAATAGTAAAGTTGTTTTCCTTTGACCTTGCAGCGAGTTAGAACTTAACAGCAGTTTAGTTACATATGGATAATAACTTAATATCAATTCTGATTTCAGTGATTTCTGAATAATTTCTATTTTCTAATTTATTTCAAAGTTCTTCACTTCCAACTTCCAATCAGCCAATGTCAATTAGCCATTTAGGTCAAACCCTCAGATTTGTTATCTGCAAAGCAGGCTTGCGGAGCATAATTTTTTCACTCCGGCTCCCATAAATTTGATCCGCCTATTAAGATAGTATCACACGAGACAAAAATGTTTGTAATTTACCACACAAACATCCCTTTGATAAAAAGTTATGCAATTTTGTCGCGTTTACCCCCATAGCAGGCCCGTAGCGTGCGGGGGCCAGGGAGCCGGGGCCCCCCTTCGTTTCTCCGGCCCCTTTGCTTGTTCTACTTAGTAAAATGTGTTTTTACCTGCTATTTATTGGCTTTATATAAATTTTACCGAAACATATATAATTCAGGAACTTGAAAAATATACGCATGTCGGTTTTACTAAAAACAAACCATTTCAGTGCATCCAGAATCATATCATTATTTTCGACCGAGGTTTCACTAGTCGCCATTTTCATAAGTAATAAAAAGTTATTTCAATGATCAAATTAGCAAATAGTAATGATATATTATTTAAAATATTCTATATCAGTATTTATATTTATTATTTATAAATTCGAAGTGACTATTCAGACCCGGGTACCAATAAACTCCGACTTTTATTCGGACCCCGTCCCAATAAAGTCTGATTGTTATTCGGACCCGTGGCAAATATGCACTTAGCTTAGCTATACGTAAACTTTATTATTATTTTTTATGATTGTTGAATTGTATGATTTAATCGTTACTCAGTGTCTAGGGTTCCACTAAGCGGACTCTGTATTATATTTTTCGGGTTCCGTCTAATAAAGTTTAAATATAGCTAAGCTTAGTGCATATTGCCACGGGTCCGAATAACAATCGGATTTTATTTGGACCCGGGTCATACCTTTACAATACCTCATTATCTATATTTCAGATATTCTGTTTATAATAAAATTGTTAAATACAGACGACCATTTGTTTAAGTTTATTACAAATTCGCGGCAGCCTCAGCGTGAAAATTCAGCAGAAAGGGACGGCATCTAAACAGGGGCCAGACCGCCATAGAGGGGGCAGGTAATACATTTTACTGAGTAGAGCAAATAAGCAGCAGGGCCAGACAAACGCCAGGGGGCTAAAACCCCCTGCCCCCACACACGCTACGGGCCTGATCCAAATAATAATACGAAATGACGCGTTCTATTTGTCGTCTTAGTAAAAATTTATTTTAAATGATTGATACAATTATTCTAAAAATAAAACTGTTTTAACTTTATATATAACAAAATAACATGCCATTAAAAATTTCGGAGGGTAAACAAGATTTTAAACGAACACAAAACGATTCCCCGTTAAAGATTTCTTAAGGTGATGTGCGTGCACGCTATAATTTTAACTCTGTTACTGTTATGTTCATAAAAGTAACATTTCAAATTGTGCAGTAGCAATGAAACATATTTGGAATTTTAAAGCTAAAAAAATAAATTCTATTAAAAAAAAAATTTGGGAGCCGTGGAGCCGCCAGATTTTTCGGCTCCAGCTCCATCCGGCTCCAGCAAAAAAGTAGCGGCTCCCGTCCTCGGCTCCGGCTTTGGCTCCGCAAGCCTGCTGCAAAGTACCAAAATCCGGAATAATAATCGGATCCGTTATGACGCAAGATCCACACCTAATATATATATATATATATATATATATATATATATATATATATATAGATTTCATCGGTTCAAATTAAATATATAGATATATAAGTTTTGCTCCCAAGACAATACCAAACACAATAAAAATAAATTGTAACCAATCTCTAAAATAGCTAATTGTTACAATGTAGATCTCTCATTAATCCGGAAATTTGTATTGCATCCGAAAAGCCAAAGCCAATTAATTCATCTTCATTACAAAAAGAAATGCAGCAGGTCCATAAATCGGCATGGCATGGTCCATAAGCAGAGTCTTGATCAATTGAAGACAAACCTAGATCGTTTAACGATCTTCGCTGATTGTGCATACTACTATTCAGAAACGAAATTCCGCATACTACGAACTTCAAAAGTATTTTGGAACTGGCAGCTCGCTTGGATGGAAGTGGAAATATCAAGCTATTCATCGACTCCTCGCCAGATGGGCAACATACACTTTGACCACCACGGTGACTGAGTTTTTTGTCTGCAACGTCCGATTGGGTGACTGATGGCCTTATTAAAGAAATGAGATCTTCACAGTACATTTCTATTTTGGCAGACAAATAAACTTTAGAACCAGAAATGAACTGTCTGTTTGTTTTCGTTATTTGTTAAATGGAGATACATTCGAGAATTTTTCTCGTTCATGTTCCATCGACAGCCGCAGACGTCATCTGGAATTCTCAAACAACTAATTGTTAAAAGTGGCATTCCTGCTGAAAAGATTTTATTGGATGTCGTTCGATGGCGCAGCCAATATGTCAGGCAAAGCAGGGCGTTCAAGCTCAGTTGACAAGAGATTTGCTGGTAAATACACTATGTGCACTGTCGCAACCATTTACTGAATTTGGCTGCTGCAAATGTGGCGCGGGTTTAAGCCACTGAAAGGCTTGTTTTCAGCCTTTAACAGCCTCTGGAGGTTTTTCAACATTCATCAAAAGACATGGTAAACTTGTTGAAATGCAAGCGATTCTAGAAGATCGTAGTTTGGAATTAGTTCGCGCCGGAGACACCCGCTGGACTTCGAACTATACCAGTTTTGTGAATACGCAGATATCGTCCAAGTAATAAATTGTGTCTTGCCTATGAGCTGAACAATTTGGCATCATCCTGTTGAATGTGGCTGGTGCATTAACCAACCCAAAACTCATAAAGTTCCATTGGAACAACCCAAACGGGATGATAAATGCCGTCAGTTGTTTTGCTTCTGGGCTTAACGGTATTTGCCAGTACCCTCTCGCTGAGTTCAATTTAGAAAAGTATTTTGCTCTTTAGAACGGGCCATTAACTCTTCAGTTGGGCATTGGATAATAATCTAGCAATTAACGCTAATTAAGTGTCGTTATCTAGCATAGCCTGATGTCGCCTGTCTCTTTTCTTAACTAATACTGTACGGCGATTCCGAAGGTTCCCTGTTTTGTAGGTCTATTAACTCATTCTGAATCAGTTCTCGGTGATGTAGAGGGTATATGGTCTCAATTCGGATCACTTTGTCTTCGTATAATTTTATGTCATGGTTGATTATCTGTTTTGCATCGGAGAAAATGTCACCATAATCGTTGAAAAGCTTCTAATGGCCCCAATTTTGTCCGCCGGTAGATTACTAAGTTTCACATGCTCCCAAGTCTCCGTACCACCCACTTCGGGTATATCACATGAAAGTATGTTAGGTTCCGACATGTCGTCTTCTTTCAACAAGATGCCAGATAATATGAGTCCCTCAATAGGTGGGGCGTCGATCGGGTGTGAGACATCCAGTGGTCGGGGGTATTACTCTTTTATGTTGATGTGGAATGTTTAGTTTGTTTCTGATACCAATGAGAAGGATGAAATTGTTTATGATGATTCGAAAGATCATATCTTTATTTGGTTCTGTTTGTTAATTTAATCTGAGATGCGGTTCTACTACATCCACTAGCTTTTTTTTTTACTTAAGTTAATGCTTACAAATTTTAATTAAATCAAAACAACAACTACATAGACATGAAGTTAGGCAGATTTATTTCAAAACTTTCTCTGTAAAAACGTGAGACTCTAACTGAATTCGCAAACAAAATGATGTTAAAGTAAACTCCTTATTTGCATGTTTTTTTACCGTTTTTTTAGAGAACTGAAGAAGTCATTCAG
Source organism: Bulinus truncatus (assembly GCA_021962125.1). Lineage (NCBI taxonomy): Eukaryota > Metazoa > Mollusca > Gastropoda > Planorbidae > Bulinus > Bulinus truncatus. The sequence goes on from JAGDYQ010000315.1 coordinate 336,027, forward strand.
AATTTTCTATTCTGCAAGCGATATACGTTCTGCCATGTATGTTGTATTTATTTTGAAAGGATATCTTTCCCCTTTTAATATGTTTGTCTAAATCAGGAAATATAACATCATCCCATGGGCATTTGCTCCTCCCCATCCTCCTCTTAATTTTGGAAAAATTAATAAACTAAACTTTAAAAAAATATTTTTATTTCGAATTTGAAGGCTGAGATAAATATTTTTATACTAAAAAAAAAATGTAACTTTTAAACTACTAAAGCTGTAGACCTGAAAGTTTTCAATGTAGATACTTTATTGAAAGTTTCAGAGGCGTTGCTAGGGGTTTGGGGCGGGGGCTTGGCCTTTTGGGGGCCCCTGCAATTTGACATGCGATATCATAACATGAGATAATGTACTTAATAAATGTATGTCTACATTCAAATTATACAGTATATCAATAAAAATAACAAAAATATTAAAACTCTTAATGAATAATTCCATTGTTTAGTGACGAGATGATGCACAAGTGACAAATCTCAATTCACATTGCCTCATGTCGTGCTTTCTGTGCAGTAAAGGCATTCATAACATCATCTAAATCAATGGTGTCTAGTATTTTTGACTTCATTGACATTAAAGCCATGCTTTTAAGTCTTTCTTGCGTCATTGTGCTCTGATATACTTTTTGAGTGACTTGAGTTTTGAGAATGATCTCTCACATGATGTAATGGAAGTGGTCTGAGTTAGCAGTATTCGGATGGAGGTTGCAAGATTTGAACACACGTCATTACCATATGAAAGCCAGCTTCCTCAATAAGTCAATTGGTGATTGTGGTACTGGTTTGTTGATTAAAGTGCTCGTGCATCAATGACACCATCGAAAAAGTGATTTGCCTGTATGTCATCATACAAGCAGGAAAAATTAACAGTTTTTCATCAACGTGTCATCATTCATAGAATTCATCAGGTGTCTTGGTTTAAAAACTCCAAAGGTGCCCACATGGATTTGCAACCTTTGGAATCTATCCTTTATCTCATATGATGCCTGTGCACTTCTGTAACACGTTTGAATTGCAGTTCTATTGACAGTCATCATGAACTCAACTCCTTATCAAGTCTTTTCTTTCTTCTGATTGTTTTGCCTCAGAAATCCATATCATTCAATGCCTACTTTTGCTCTTTCGATGGATTGGGTGATCAGTTTCGTCCGTTTCTCATCATTTGCAGAAAGCATGAAAGGGTCTTAATCTCTTCAGCATCTTTGTTAAGATGCAAGTAAACTGACGACTTACCTTCTTTTCTTGAGTTCCACCATGTACTACTCTCCTTTTTTAGTTTCCCGGCTCCAGTTTATTTCAGTTTGGTCTATCTCTGGGGTGAATTGGAAAAAAAGTTGAGCAATTCATGAAAAAAGGTGACAATTGCTACATCTATCTCAGCAGAATGAAGAGCTGCCAAGTTGAGCGAGTGATTATCACAGTTCAGAAATGTTACGTTTGGATTTATGTCTAAGAGACGTTTCTGCCGGTCAGACCGACGGCCACTCATTATGGCTGCGTTTTCATAGGTTTGATCTGTGCACATATTAAAGCTCTTCGATATGTTGTGCATCTGGCTTCACAATTTCAAAATAACCAAGGAATGACTCTTTTATTTCAAAATTCTCGACATCCATGTTGGGGAGTGAACGGGGATGTTTACGAGAAAATGCACCCGATGCAAGTTGTCCACACATAGATTAAGTGCGCATTCTTCGGAACTGTTTCACCCGCCAGTGCAAGATGATCTGCTGGCCGTCCAAGGTGTGTGTGTGTGTGTGTGTCTGTCTGCGGTTCACTTATCACATGACGTGTTGGTTCTTGTCTAACGCCGCCTTAGAGAATGAGATTGTTGGGCAGCTGGGTACAAAACCAGGTGCGTCTTCTTCATAAGTCGGAACAGGGCTACCCAGCAGCTTAGCGTGGGTATCGGCCGCCCAGGGCGGAAGACGATTTTGCCGCCCTCTCATTTAGGTATTTCAATTTGATCTATACATTTTTGCCGCCCCCCTAAAAAGTAATAAAAAGTGCCGCCCGGTGCGGACCGCACCCACCGCCCCCCTTCCCCCAGGTACGCCACTGGGGCTACCATATGCCAATCATGGTCATCTCCACCTACTGGAGAGAGGAAGTAAGGAGGGTCTTCATTAGGAGACCTCTATCAAATTTAGTCTTAAATATAACAGATCACTTGACCCGACTGGGCCCGTAAGGTCAGGGGTCACTGACATGTGATCAGGTTGATCCCACCTTGTTACGGACCTGTTGACGATGTGTACAACTGTACACACATACGAATTTCGCGAAGTTGCTTGTGCAATATTAATAGTTCTAACATATTTAACAGTCACAGAATCGAATATGAGCACCTCTGTATAATTTTTATTCTTTGGATTATAGTATCTGAAAGTAATGTATTAAAAAATACGCACTCCTACAGATTTAATGACTTTAGATATAATTAGCGAAGTCCATGACGTATGCAGGCAGTCTTCGAGTTAAAGAATTTTAAAATGTCGTCGAGTTAAAACGTTGAGTTGATCGTCTGCAGCACTTTCAGGGAGGCTGTCGTGTTGTTGTTATTGTTTTAAGGTGTCATGGCGTTGTTTACCCAGATGTCAAAAATAAGTCAACAAAATATTCTCCTCATGATTACAGACATGCTGTATCTAGTGTTGTATGGAGATTTGGGAAAGGCGGGGGGGGAGGGGGAGGGAGAAGGGGGGGCAGAATCCAGTCCCCTCCCCCCCTTTCCCCAGGTCACTTTTTTTAAGTACGAATGTGTACACATGTGTAAAGTGTACGTGTAGGTGGGCGGATGTTTATTTCTTCGAAAGTATGAACAGGACACTTGCCGGATAATCTTCTATTCGGTGTATATCTTGTCAGGGCCAGAATAACCACTAGGGCGGTCACATGGGCTGGCCACGTAGGGCGGGCAGATAGGGCGGTCACATAGGGCGGTCACATATGGAGATCACATAGGGAGGTCACATACGGCAGCCACATAGGGCGGTCACATAAGGCTGGCAGATAGGGCTGTCACATAGGGCGGTCAGATAGGACGGTCACATTTCTAGGGGCCGCTCTAAATAAATTTAGACAAATTTACACAGATATTAATAATCTAATTTTATTTATATTTCAAAAAACATTCTCATAACAAGTATCATGATTGTCTAAAATAAATACAAAAATTTTTTTTAAATGTATTCTGATTGTCTTCGTTCATGTACGTTACAAATTCTGCTTGAAATTTAAAATTTCTGGAATTTCGTGGACCCCCCCCCCCAATATGGGATGCGGACCACAGACACAGTGCCTGCCATGCCCGTAATATACAACGGCCCTAAATAGAATCACTACATCAATAATCGTATGTAAAGATATGAACCCTATATAGCAGAAATGTCCTAATGCGGTTCACATAGCCACATAGCGCTTTTCAAAGAGTTAGGCGCTGCTCCATATGAGCCAGTTTTTATTCTATTGTTTACAACTTTGGCTCACACTATAGGTCAAGGTCGGCTGTTTGAAATATTTTGTTACTTTGTAATACAATATATATATATATATATATATATATATATATATATATATATATATATATAATAACAACAGTGCGTCTGTCTTCAACATCACGTGGGTCCGCCCCTTGGTTTATAATGTGATTTGAAAACGTTTGTTTCCCGCGCTTTTGCTTTAGCGAAAATATATCCAAAAGTTCGATCACATCCATTTTTTATAGCCAGTGGCTAACTAGCCCGGGTAGGGGGAGAGAGAGAGAGAGACAGATCACCAAAAGCCGTAGCACTTAGTTTCCTGATGACAACTGGGAAAGGATTTTCACTATCAGGTGGGTACAACCTGAACACATGAAAGGAATTCGCTGCTGTATAACTGAGTTGGCATTTGACGGTTGTGCGTGATGAGAGGGGGGAGGGGCCCAGCGGGGAGAAATATTAGGGGCCGTATGATTTTGTACAGGTAAACTTGGGGGGGGGGGGTTGCCTAGGACATCAAAGGATAAGGTGGGAGGGGAGGGGCATAAATTTACCTGTACATAATGAAGGGGACGGGTGGTCGTGCGGTGTAGAGCGCTCGACTGTCGACCGGAGAGTCCTGGGTTCGAACCTAATTGAGAACCTTGGGTTTTTTTTTTGAGGTCCTGGTGTAATTCCCCAAGTCCACCCAGCTTTAAATGGGTACCCGACTGTAGACTAGTGGGGAAGTAAAGGCGGCTGGGCGTTGTGCTAACCACACACTACGCCTTCATATGCCGAGGTTACTTAGATGAATTCTACACGTCTTCTGCACCGATGAGCTCTTATGGGGCTTAAGTGAACTTTATATATAATAAGCCGGTCTTGTATCTTACAATGTGTATATGTGTACGTGTTGGAGTGTGTACCTGTTTACCTGTTTGAGTGTGTACCTGTTTACGTGTACATCACCATGTTCCGATTAAAAATAACAGCAATCCAAACCAAACAAGATATGTCACAAATTTGAATAATGATGAAGGTTGAGATGGAGGGAAGGAATAAAATAAAAAAAGGACGATGGATTGACAGATAAAAATTAAAAAAAAGAAAAACAAACAACTGGATTCTCAAGTTGAGATAAAAATTTTGGACGGAATGATGGAGGGACGAGGGAAGCTGTGAGTGTCTGTGATGGAGGGACGGGGAAAGCTGTGAGTGTCTGTGATGAAGGGATATATTTAGACGGTGCAACAAGTACAGAAATCTTGTCGAGATGTAAATCTCTTGCTGGCGTGTAACATGATACCAGTGATGGAGGAGGGGGTGAGGTTGTATAGGTGTGGGGTATGACTGTAAATGAAGGGTCTCAAAGAAATGGACATTACACACAAATGATAGTTCTGGATGGACAAGGGATGAGACGATACACCAGATTTTGGAGATGATCTGGAATAAGAAATTGCTAAACTTAATGGATCAGCACTGCTCGATTCTTCGGTTTTTTTTTTTTTCAAAGGCGTTTACCAGTGATTCGCACGCAAGCATTTTCCCCATCACATTGAGTCTTAAACACAGCCGTATACTTATGTAGGTATTGCCAAAAAATATTACACATGACAAGTGCTCAAAATTTTGCGATTTGCGACCCACCAGAAAAAAAAAGGTAAAAAGAAAATAATAATAGAATAAAGAAAGCTAATTGTATGTATTGTGGATTTAAGAAAGGATTAAATTTCTCGGCCATCCACGTTAAATCGGTCCGTGATCCAACAGGTGGGCCGCAACCCACACACTGAGAACAACTATTAAAAATTATTATGGATTGATTTCATGTGACGTGATTCTCTCAAATACTGTTATTTAGGATTAAATTGAGAGAGGGTGTGAGAGAGAGAGAGAGAGAGAGAGAGAGAGAGAGAGAGAGAGGGAGATGAATAAGTAGAGAGAGAGAGAGAGAGGGAGATGAATAAGTAGAGAGAGAGAGATAGAGAGAGAGAGAGAGAGAGAGAGAGAGTGAGGCACGGAAATAGAGAGAAAGGTAGAGAGAGAGAAATATATATATATATATATATATATATCGATATATATATATCGATATATATATATATATATATATATATATATAGATAGATAGATAGATAGATAGATAGATAGATAGATAGATAGATAGATAGATAGATAGATAGATAGATAGATAGATAGATAGATAGATAGATAGATAGATAGATAGATAGATAGATAGATAGATAAAAAGATACATTAGATAGATATATAGATAGATAGATAAATGGATAGATAAAAAGATACATTAGATAGCTATGTAGATAGATAGATAGATAAATGGATAGATAAAAAGATACATTAGATAGCTATGTAGATAGATAGATAGATAGATAGATAGATAGATAGATAGATAGATAGATAGATAGATAGATAGATAGATAGATAGATAGATAGATAGATAGATAGATAGATAGATAGATAGATAGATAGATAGATAGATAGATAGATAGATAGATAGATAGATAGATAGATAGATAGATAGATAGATCCTTCCACTCAATCCAATATAAAACAACCCCTACATTTCCATAACTGTATTTAAAGATTTCACTTGCGATTTAGTTCAATAAATTTAATAAAAGAGAATGAAAAAATATAAAACAAAAAAAAATACTATTAAAGAACTAAAGCCCATTAGTTCATCACCCTTTAGGTCATCACCCATTAGATCATCACCCATTAGTTCATCACCCATTAGGTCATCACCCATTATTTATTGTACAAGATGTGACATATTTAATAAGTGTAATGTACATATTATTGACGACATGCTTTCTTTGTTTTGAAAACAACCCACGTACACCTAGCCGGTCAAAATCTAGTGTACTAACTTCACCTTACTTCAACCGTCCAATGTTTAACCTCTCGCCCTTGGCCGTTCAAAAAGTACAATTTATATCTAAATTGACCTCAAATAGACACATTGTATTTAAAAAAAATGGCAAACACTGACACAAAACGACGAAAAGAAGATAAAAAAGAACATACTAAAGGCTTTAGGGTTTTATTGTTTGTAAACTATTGTTTCCATAGAAACCAATAATTTCCGTCGACAGTGTTCATCGAGTCAAGAATGTTCCGTGTACCTGTCTGTATGTCACAATCTATACATTCCAGCGACAAATTATTATTTTTTATTTTTTTTTTTAAATTCCATTCCTACCACTAAATGGTCATCCCGTCCGTCAAGGGCTAAAAACATGGCATGCAGCTCTCGTGCTTCCACAACCCTCAAAAACTCCAGTGGTCTTTCTGAGGACCGTTGAATAACTGCCACCGGACAGAAGGAATAGCGCACCCAAACTGTCAATGTGTTTATTTAATCTGCTGGTCAAGTGGGCGTCGTCCGCTACCTTTCACCCCACCCCCCCCCCTGACCTATACCTATTGTCCACTCTCCGAAACGGATCAGGAGGTCAAAGACTGCTGGACAAAAGGAAAACAAATAAAGAGTGGCCATAATAGTTTGTGTCACTCTGGCACGTTTAGTTTGAGGTCAAGCCAAACAGAATGCCAAATATCGTCAAGGCAAAGGTCAAGTTTACTTGCAGACACACACACACAATGCGGGCAAAACAAAACGAAACAAAACAAAACAAAAATTAAATAAATAAAATTTAAAGTCACAAAAAAATGCCGAGAATTCACATCTATTTAACAAATTATTGCAAACAGTTCATCTAAATTTCAAATTCAAATTAAGAAATAAAAAGACAGTAGTGGAAGACGGCGGATTCAACATTTTCTCAGAGTTGTTTGTCTTCATTTGCATATTGTTTAGATTCAGCTATAGTTGTACAAATCTTATTTTGTACAGTTATAAATTATTTAAGTGAATTGTTTTAAATTGTGGGTTTTTTTTTAGTATAAGGGAAAATTAGTTATAAAAGTTGCGCTAAACATGTTACTAAGGTAAATTAAAAATTACAATCTTCAAGAATAATGTTTTAACATTTTATGTAGATGAACACAAAGCTCATCCAATTGGCGAAGGAAACGAGCGCCAGGGGTCTCTTTCGACGGTGGGAGAGGTCATCGCGCCTCATTGGACAGCTACCGCCCGCCTCAAGCTGGGCAGCCCCCAGCCAGTTGGGTGCTGTCTCGCCATGGCTCACCTGCCCTACTGGGTGCGTGGGGATTAGAGATGCACTTCTCGAAAAGTGGGCCAAAAAACACACGCACCAGGCGAATTCAAGATAATAACTAGCAAGAAGCCTTCAGCTCTTCGATTCGCAAGCTGGAACATCAGGACCATGTGTACCGGACTCACATCTGACCTACAGCAGATTGATGACGCAAGGAAGACCGCTGTCATCGACAGGGAACTCTCACGACTAAACATCGACATCGCCGCTCTACAGGAGACCCGGCTGTCTGAAACCGGCACCATCAGAGAAGCTAACTACACATTCTATTGGCAAGGGAAGTCCTCAGACCAACCGAGGCAACACGGTGTTGGCTTCGCGGTGAAAAACACGCTTGTCAGATTCATAGAGCCCCCAACAGACGGCTCTGAGAGATTACTAATCCTCCGACTGTCAACGTCCTCTGGCCCAGCTCACATATTCAGCGTGTATGCTCCAACCCTCTGCTCCACTGCCGAGGAGAAAGATCAATTTTACCAGTCCCTAGATGAAGCGCTATTGAAGATTCCTAGCACCGATAGCCTTTATCTCCTTGGTGATTTCAACGCAAGGGTAGGAGCTGACCATGTGGCTTGGCCCACCTGTCTCGGAAGCTTTGGGAGGGGAAAGATAAATGAAAATGGCCAGAGACTGCTTGAGCTCTCGTGCCACCATGGCCTGTGCGTGACCAACACCTTCTTCAGGTGCAAAGAGATCCATCAGGTGTCATGGAGGCACCCACGCTCCCGCCACTGGCACCAACTCGACCTCGTCCTCACCAGAAGAGGGAATATCGACAGTATCCTCCTCACCCGCAGCTACCACAGTGCAGACTGCGACACGGACCACGCCCTCGTGGCAAGCAAAGTGAAAAAAGGTCGCCCACGCATCAATATCAACTGTGCCAGAAATCCCGAAAAAAACCAACAGTTTATCAGCAGTCTGGAAGTTACACTCAGTGGAAGAAAGTTAGCAGTTGACACCATCGACTCTAGGTGGTCGCGTCTGCGTGATGTCGTATATAACTCCGCCATCACCACCCATGGAAAGATAGAGCGGAAAAACGCCGATTGGTACGAGGCCCACTGGGAGGAAATGGAATCCGTTACCGAGGTAAAAAGGAAAGCCCTACTGGCCTACAAGGCCAGGCCCAGTCCAAACACACTAAAAGCCCTACGGACAGCCAGGAGCAAAGCCCAGCAGACCGCCCGCAGATGCGCCAACTCCTACTGGTTGAACCTCTGTAGCAGCATCCAGGCAGCTGCCGATACAGGAAACGCAATAGGGATGTACGAGGGCATCAAAAAGGCAATAGGCCCAACTCCCTCCAAAACCGTCCCCCTTATATCCAAAACAGGAGAGGTCATCAAGGACCAGGAAAAACAGATGCAGAGGTGGACCGAACACTACCTGGAGCTATACGCAACCCAGAACACTGTGACTGATGCCGCTCTTGGCGCTATCCCAGATCTGCCTGTCATGGAGGAGCTAGACACCACACCCACCGTGGATGAACTAAGCAAAGCCATCGACTGCCTTGCAAACGGAAAGGCACCCGGTAGCGATGGAATCCCACCAGAAGTTCTGAAGAGCGGAAAACCAACACTGCTAAAGCCATTGCACGACCTCCTAAGTCGATGCTGGGAACAGGGCTATATCCCCCAAGACATGAGGGATGCCAAAATTATCACACTATACAAGAACAAAGGGGACCGGAGCGACTGTAATAACTACCTGGGCATCTCCCTCCTCAGCATCGTCGGCAAAGCTTTCGCCCGCGTCGCTCTAAACCGCCTGCAGGCCCTCGCCTCCCGAGTCTACCCAGAGTCACAGTGTGGCTTCAGGGCTGGCCGATCAACAGTGGACATGATCTTCTCACTACGTCAACTTCAAGAGAAGTGTCAGGAACAGCAGGTGCCACTCTACATCGCTTTCGTCGACCTCACAAAGGCGTTTGATCTAGTAAGTCGAAGTGGACTCTTCAGCTTGCTGCAAAAGATTGGCTGCCCCCCCCCCCCAACACCTGCTTGCAATGGTCATGTCCTTCCACGACAACATGCATAGCACGGTTTGCTACAACGGCGCAATCTCCGAGGCCTTCCCAGTCAGCAGCGGAGTAAAACAGGGCTGCGTCCTTGCACCTACACTCTTCGGCATTTTCTTTTCCATGCTCCTCCATAACGCCTTCAAGGATTGCAGCGAGGGTGTTTACATCCATACAAGGTCCGATGGCAAGCTCTATAACATAGCCCGCCTCCGTGCAAAGACCAAAGTCACAAAGGTCCTAATTCGCGAGCTGCTCTTTGCTGATGACGCAGCCTTGACATCACACACTGAAGACGGACTGCAGCAGCTTGTCACCCGCCTCTCCCATGCATGCAAGGAGTTTGGACTGACTATCAGCCTGAAAAAGACGAATGTCATGGCACAGGGTACAGATACACCCCCAAGCATTGACATCGATGGACACACCCTAGAGGTCGTCGAGAACTTCACTTACCTCGGGTCCACCATCTCCAGCTCGCTATCCATAGACCCGGAGATCGATTGCAAAATCGCTAGGGCAGCCACAGTCATGGCGAGACTAAAGCAACGTGTGTGGGAAAACCCCAGCCTCACCGAAAATACCAGATTGCGCGTCTACCAGGCCTGCATACTTAGTACCCTCCTCTATGGATGCGAGACGTGGACCACTTACGCGAGGCACGAAAGAAAGCTAAACAATTTCCACATGAGGTGCCTGCGACGTATACTGCAGATAAAGTGGCAAGACAAGATCCCCAACACTGGGGTGCTGGAGAGGGCCAACATGAGCAGCTTGTTTGCAGTTCTCAGCGAGAGTCGCCTCAGATGGCTCGGTCATGTCAAAAGAATGGACGCAGGCCGCATCCCGAAGGACCTACTCTATGGAGAGTTAGTTACCGGCCAGAGGAAAACAGGGCGACCTAAAATGCGCTACAAAGACACCTGCAAAAAGGATATGAAAGAGTGCTCCATTAACCCCAACTCCTGGGAGAGCCAAGCAGCCGACCGCCAGTCATGGAGGCTCGCTGTCCGGCAGGGTTCATTGCGCGCAGAGGCTGAGCGACAGGATAATGCTGCCCTGAAAAGAACAAGACGGAAGCGGAAAAAAGAACAGCTACAACAACAACTACAGCAACCAACTATCTTCAAGTGTGACAAGTGCGGCAGGGATTGCCACTCCCGAGTCGGACTGCACAGCCATTCCCGGCGGTGTTTTGTAGACTCAACTTAGCTACACCATCGTTTCTCGAGACGGACGGATGCCGACGAGCGACGATATCATTTTGGTGCATATTTGACACCGGCTAGTACAATGTAGGTGTAAATTAAATTTAATTTAATTGGTTGCCTATAACGAATAATAGCAGATGGCACCTGATCTAAAGTAAGCCTTTAAAACAGTTGAACATTTGTGCACTCTGTTGTAATGTGCACGCGAAATTATCTGTAATTGTGTGCATGCGTACAGCTCACTCGCGCACTTATCCTTTGGGAAACTTTTATTATTTTAACAACCCTATCTTTTGTTATATCCACAGAATATAAATTATACATCATCAACTTTTCCGAGAGCCGCCATTGTGGTGTACTTGTGCCGTGTGTATCAATATGTATCAATAACATAAAAGGCTGTGTATTTGTTATAGTCATTATTGGAGGACTTATTTGTATAGCGGTGCACTTTCTGTTTGCTTTAGACATATTATTTCTAAGGTTACATCTGATGTGGAAATTAGTTTAGCGTAGTACATATGTGTCGATATAAAGTAGCAGGCATATTTAAAAAAAAAGGGACTTCCGATTTATTGTTTAATATACAAAAAATCAATTCTGAAAACAACACAGTCGAATTTTTTAAAACAAATACCGTATTAAAAACTGAATTATGGATTGCTATATCAATAAATGGACAACTGAATTAGATTCTTTTTTAGTGACTTAATCTCGATTGAGTATAAGGAGATGCTTGTTAAATAAAGATCCGGTAATGTAACACAAATATATATTAGTGATCGACAATAACAGATTATGGGATGTGTTTAAAAAAAAGTTCCCATCGGGGCAGATGAGGTGTTGAATTCATCTGTTTCTATATATATGAAGGGATTGTGTGGTTAGCACAACGCTCAGCCGCCTTTACTTCCCCAACTTTAAGTCAGGTACCAATTTAAAGCTTGGTGGACTTGTGGGACGACTTTGCACCAAATTTCACATGGGAAAAATTCCCATGGTTCTCACCGAGGATCGAACCCAGGACTCTCATGTCGCATTTAAAGTAAGATTTATATTCTATGGTGTGCACTGTAAAGCCCACACTGGAGTAGGTGTGCACTTCGTGTGCACGCACCACGGGCACTATTTGCACCAGGTGAGGACTCTCCAAAAGAAAGACCGACTCGTTAAAGTACTGACGTGGTTAAAAGATTACCCCGTGTTGTTTGCAAAGTAAGTGTTGCATCGGAGCAGACCGCCCCCCCCCCTCGAATAGATACTCCACTGCTCATTGGTTAGAAATGTACAGTTATAGAAATACACATGGGTTAAAATATTTAGAGAGATAGAAGGCCGAACAGAAGGCCAAATAGAAGGGCGAAGAGAAGATCGAATAGAAGGCCGAACAGAAGGCTGAACAGAAGTCCGAATAGAAGGCCGAACAGAAGGCTGAACAGAAGTCCGAATAGAAGGCCGAATAGAAGGCCGAACAGAAGGCCGAATAGAAGGCCGAACAGAAGGCCGAACAGAGGGCCGAACAGAAGGCCGAACAGAGGGCCGAAGAGAAGACAGAATTAATTTGACTAAAAGTTGTAAAGTAGGGCAGATAAAATTTTAAAAACTTTCGAAGAAAACTTTCTCATTTTATTTCAACTTTTTTATACCATACATTTAAAAAAAAAATGGTTTTAGATCTTTGGCTATTTCACTGACAATAAACAACGGTAAATGACTATTCAGACAGTCCGTTACAACCATTAGTCTGTCTATATTTGTCTGAACAGACCACACAAGTCACCTCTGATGAGTTTATCTCTCACACCCACCTAGAACCCCCCCCCCCCTTCAATTCTACTCCATCTCCCTTCACCCCCCTCCCCCTTTTCCCCCCACGACCCTGCAACTTCCCGCCGCGATACGGTTCTAGCTTTCAGGAATCGCTTTAAATTCTTTTTTTTTTATTTAATCCATCTGAGTTTGTGTTTTCTCTCCTCCCCCCTCCCCCTCCCCGGGCCACAGTTTCCTCCCCGCACACCTCTTTCCCTAAAGTATCTCAGCCTCCAGTGGAGATCTGGGAGTCACTTAAGAAGATAGCCCCATCGGGGATTAGAAAAACACAAAACAAGAGCGTTATAAAAAAGAAACCTCGAACCCACAACCCAAGATCTTGTTACTTTTTGATGAGATTATGTTTTTTATGTACTCAGTGAGCCTCGATCTGGAAATAAGGTTTGTTTCGTTTTCTTTCGTTTCATTCCTTCTTTTGAAATCAAGTTTTTTTTTATTATTGTTTTCTCATTGTGTGGGGAACTATCTCTTCATCTTTTATTTATTTAGTGAACGTCTTTTGTTTTGCTGGATGGATGGTCTTTGATGATAGTAGGACTTGGGTTCATTTCTCTTATCTCTCTATCCCATCTAATTCTTCGCTTCTGTCTGTCTATCTATCTATCTATCTATCTATCTATCTATCTATCTATCTATCTATCTATCTATCTATCTATCTATCTATCTATCTATCTATCTATCTATCTATCTATCTATCTATCTATCTATCTATCTATCTATCTATCTATCTATCTATCTATCTATCTATCTATCTATCTATCTATCTATCTATCTATCTATCTGCGGTGTTTCTGTCTGTCCATCTATCTGCCTACCTATCCACCTGTCTTGCTGTCTGCCTGCCTGTTTACTTACTCATCTACTTATCCGTTGGTCTATCTATCTATTTCATCTCTCTTGTTCATTTTCATACGTCTGTCCCTTTCTCTTACTGTGTGTCTTATTTCTGTAAAAACAATTACACTTAAAAAGTCTGATGCACTTTATACATTGACATGTACCACACAAACCCTACGCGCAGTGTTAATTCAATATCACAACAAAGACGATCATAGTCTTTATGGTTCTTCTTATCAACTCACTGTAACGATGGTAGTGCAAACGAAGATTCCATCTGTTATTCCAAACTGCTGGCTACTACACAATTCCATTCTTCGTGGTTTTACACTGTGTTTGACTCACTGCATGACATTATTAGCCCAGGTAAACTGATCAATTCTAAAGTGATAAAATAAACGGATTAGCTATATAGCAGAATACGGTGTCGTAGACGTCAGAAAAAAAAGCAACATAAATAAAAACATTCAAATTAAAGGTTGTGATAAATGTTAGAATATTATCTGACCAATGACGTCATGTATATCTCAGGAATGCTAAGAAAGAAAGAAAAGACAACAGAAAAGGCAATTCAATTTCATTGGTTCAACAATGTTTATTAATTCGCTCATTGTGTTCACTGTGTTCCACTTGTTTGGCCTAGTTCAGAGAGTTATCACCTACCCCATTTTAAAGATCCCAAATTTTGGTCTGGTCTAGAGAAGTAATTTCCCCCTTTCTCCCACCCCCACCCCCTCCATAAGAATTAGACACTTGGCGTATGGTAAGTGACTGAACTAGCTGGGATTTGATCCCGTTCCCACAGCATGCTATTCGAGTTCGAAACCTAAACCGCCACCGATCTAGAGAGGGGGACGGAGGGTCTGTGTGGTAAAGCGCTTTACCGTCGACCTGTGGGTCACTGTTTCGATCTACGGTGAGGACCACTGGATATTTCAGGTCATGGCTTAAGTCCCCCCCCTCCCCGCTATGTCTCCCGTGGTGCCTCCATGGTCATTGCACGATCGACTTTGGTGGGGATGAAAGAAGGGCACCATAAAAACCGTCCCATTTAGTGGTTTATAGGATCTAAGAGATTTCATCTCATCCTTACTGGGGCGTCACACACACACACACACCAATTTACATCTCCCCCCACACACACACACAGACACATACACCAATGAGTAATATACCGTGACCAGGAAAAGTTCGTAAGAAAAAAATATTAACTTGTATTTATCGGTATGTAGTAGACTTCTAGAAACTTTCGCTTTTCATTTCAGTTGAGTTCGACTTTAACTCTCGTCATATCGTAGCACCATGGCCAGATATCAACTAAGATAATCAAAGTTAAATACTGACAGGTTTAGGATTAACGGATTGAACCATCCAGGGTCGTGCGTTCTTATGTCTTTAGAAGGATGTATAGGGAGACCCGAAGATGATAGGCTCATTGGGCCCATTAGCACGATGTCTGCAATGAATTTATACTTAAAGGAGTAATGGGGGGTGGGGGGGGGGGTCCTTTAGTTATTCAGTAGGTTAGGGTGGGGGTCCTTTTAGTAGGGTGCGGGAGGGGCAAGGCTGTATCCTAGTCTTACCAACTTCTATTTAGATCTGGAAATATTACAAAACATTTCCTATCCCACATACTCGATTCCGCCCTCATCCCACAGCTTTATCACCCATCATCCCTTCCAGGAGTGTGCCTACTGTCCCCTCCTCTCCCCTTTTCCCCCCACCCCCACCCCTACCCCCCACCCCACACACAAACACACACACGGCGCTCGTAGACTTCTACTAAATGAATGGTTTCAATATGCCCTGCAGTGTATCTGGACAGAATCCTGCACGGATTACGACGAACAACAGTGAGTTATTATCTCGACCCTTGCAGACTGTGCCTCACACGTCACTGTCCTTTTGTGTGTGTGTGTGTGTGTGAGTGTACGAGTGAGTCGATCAGATGTTCGGCTCTGAGGGTACCTGACATGCGGGGAAACTGGCATCGCACCCCTACCTCCCCCTCCACCCCCTTCACATCCTCCATCGCTTCGCCTCATCTACTCTATGTCTCAATCTCCCACCACCACCACCCACCACCCTCTCCCCCACTTCCCACACACCACCTCTCCTCACTCCCCCCCCCCCCCCCGCTTTCCCTATCCTCAGCAAATCAAAAGTTATTGCGATAAGACCAGACACACACACACAAAACTGAGTGCGGAGTTAGATGGAATAGGGCCCGCAGGCCATGGCTATTATTATGCAATGAAAATATGGCGCCAATTTTTTTTTTGTTTTGTTTCATTTAATTTATTTATAACGGCTGAGTGTTTGGCCTGGGATGATAAAAACTGATGAGGTCATAATACTGATGGGGGCCCCCGTGGCCAAGCACGACGGCCACGGTGTTCTGCAGGGAGTTTAACAAGGCAGTGATACATGATCCCAGAGCTGGACTGTTTAAACACTGAGCCAGATCCATGTGGTTGTCCTTTCCAGCTAGGAGATGGATCTTTTCGGAATGTTTATGAATATTCAAGTACAATGTTGACATCCACTTTCAACAGTACTTGTGAATTATGTATGTGTTGAGCTTTTAGTTGTATGCTTAATAGTACATATTTTGTTGTTGTTGCTTTATTGAAATAGAAAGACACTATATTGTCTGAGCCAATCAAAATTGTTGTAACGTTTTTACTTGAAAAGAAAAGTTAGTAAATGTCAAACATTGTTTTAAAAAAAATACAAATTACGGTGCACAGTATGTCTGTGTCAGCAGTGGCGCAACCAGTAAAAAAATGCCTGGAGGGGGGAGGGTGGGCTCACATTTTGAAAAAAGACAAAAGCCCGCCGCAGTCGAAAATTTTTTTTGACTCTTCGAATAAAAACTAAAAATTATAATTAATAAAGAATTAAGGATAGAACAGATTATTATTATTATTATTATTATGAGTTTGACAGTCTTTTTTTGTAACTTTAATTATGTACTGATGATACAAAAGAAAGAAAGGTATTGTGGTTATGGCATATTGAGACTCACCATCCCACCCCCCATCCAAAAAATTCATTGGATTTGGAAAAATTGCAGGTTCCCTCCGATTTGGCCTGGTTGCGCCACTGTGTGTCTATGTCTGACCGTGTGTCAGTATGTCTTTGTCTGTCGGTGTCTGTTTGTGTCTGACTGTGTGTCAGTTTGTCTGTCTGTGTGCCAGTTGGTATGTGTGTGTGTCAGTATTTCTGAGTATGTGTCTGTGTTTGTGCCACTATCCATGCATGTGAATGTGTGTGTGTGTGTGTGTGTGTGTGTGTGTGTGTGTGTGTGTGTGTGTGTCATTCTGTTTTTATCTCACGGTTTCAAAATCCATGAACTTAACATTTCGCCACCTAAACAGGTGAACACCCCGTCCCAACTCCACATATCTGGAGCTGCTTGCTTCCATTTGATAAAAACACAAGGGCACTATCAGGAGCACGACAGAACCGTATATCATCATGGGAGGGAGGCAGGTCTTCAAGCTCTTATTAATAATACTGCCAAGTTCTTAAACCTTGGAGGGCAAAGCATAACACGCAAACTGACACCTGGACCATTGTAAACAGATATTGTAAACAGATATTGTAAACAGATATTGTAAACAGGCCCCATGTCTGGGAACTATGCCTTGCTTTGTACTGAGTTTAACTGACAACCGTTGGATAAGATCAATAAATTTAAATTTTTTCTTTGGGATGTAAGAATCTAATGAAATACAATGTCATACATTGTCAGTCAATGTAATGGCATACAATCTCAGTAAATATAATGACATACAATGTTAGTCAAAATAATGGCATACAATGTCAGTCAATGTAAGTGTATAGGGTCCACCGACACAATCCAGGAGTCGGTCCATCTTACTCACATGTCGTGAATCAGTTGGCGCGGTGTTCGAAAGCCCAATCCAAGTGATGTAAGATATGGGTTCCAGATCTATAGTCCGCCGTAGGGTTAGGCTTTTTCTGGACTATTTCTGGCGAATTGTCGTGTGGTAAAGCTCTCGACTGTCAACCTAGAGGGTCCCTGGTTCGATATCTGGTGGAAACCAATGAATATTTCAGGTCATGGCTAAAGTCCCAGCTATAACTCCCCGTGGTGCTATCTTATCATTACAGGGACATTACACACACGGTGAGATATATAGATAACGCATAGAGGGCAAACTAATCACCCTGACTTCGTACGATAGCAGGATCGAATGTTAAAATATCTAAACTATAGTAGTCATCACCAATGTTCCCTCTAAGGTGTGGTATGAAATGAGCAAAAAATTTTGTCTCTGAGCGACATTTTGAGACAAAATTTGTGAGCGATTTAAGCGATGTCGTCCGTCGGAGTGAGCGATCGTACGTGTAGTATGAGCGACACTCTGAATTCGTGTAAGCGATCTCTCACGCGTTCAGCTTAGAGGGGACATTGATCATTGCCACCAACAACAGATCTCCAGAGTCCTCTGTCCTTTGCCATCTTCTCCAGCTGATTCCAGTTGTGTCCCATCTTTATGGTGTTCGCTTCCAGGTCTCGACGTAAGGTATTTCAGAAGGGTCGGCTTTATGGTTTCATTTCGGCTTTCACAACAACTAAGTTTCATATGTCTTCGTGATGAAGAGCCTTCTTCTCTTAGGACAAAAAATTCTGATTTCTCTGTTGTTCGTGTTTTTGTAGCAAATGGTGTTTTTACAGGATGGGGCTGCTAGCCCCATGCCCAACCCTCCTCCTTTTTCAGCCGGGCTTGGGACCGTCCTTGGCGGAGTTAAACTATAGTAGTAGTAAATATTACAAAATCTTAACGTTAAGATTTTTAACTTTCAATCCAGTAAAACATTCATTGAGCATTTTTTTTCTTTAAATCCTAGTGCCTTTCATAAATTCTCATCATAGTGGTATCAAGGAAGAGAAAGGTAGCTGTATAGACACACACAGGGATTGGAACCCGTAACCAAAAGCATGCTGACTGAGCACGCAACCAAAAGCGCTACCGAATCGTCGCCCGGTAGTAGTGAAACATCTTATTGAGATCCTATGCCAGCCACGGACGGGCAAACTAAAGCCCCACAGGCCAGATCCAGCCCCGCCCCCTCGTTTCCGGGGCGAAGCTGGGGACCAGACTTTTATGTTCTGACCTTCACCTTTTAATTCATGTTAATTCCTGTCAACACTCCATCGATCTGTCCTGGATCCGGCCCGCCGATCAAAATTTACGAACCCAATGCGGCCCTCGACTCAAAAAGGTTTTGCCCCTCCGATCTATGCTAAAGTAAACAAAATGAAAAATGTAGTCACTCTTTACATTACAACAATAAATTAAACATTCTAAACTTTTTTTTTTAATTAAGGTTAGCGCTTTACACCCGTTCATCAAAACTGTAAATTTTAATAGCACGCTCCTGTCAAAAAAAAAAAAAAACTTAAAAAAAAAAACGAGATGGCATGGTTTTTAAAACCCAGACAACAAGGCAATGAGCGAGACATTAAAGTGTGTACAGTAAACGGAACGACGAAGATCGCTCGAGTGAAATAAAACCCATCCAACTCTCTTAATATCAGTGTCAATAATACATAAAACAACATTCCAAGAAACACATCGTTGTATAATGAACTAGTGTCATAATTTTTAAAAGATGTTTGTGAATGGTTTACTGTTCACCCACCCTCCCACCACCCTCACCCTCACCCTCACCCCCACCCTCACCCCAGGAAGTGAATGCAAGTAAAAGACTTCCTCTAATGGTGGTGCTGATTTTGACAAACGTGTCTAAAGTGACATTTATACCTGACAGTGGGAATTAGTTCCAGCAAGTCATAATTTTGAGAGGGTTTTTTGAATTTTTTTTTTTTAAATGTGTAAGAAGACGTCAGCTATTACCATATCAATTGATTACATCCGGGTCTTTAAGTCTGCATGTACAATTTCATGTAAAAGGGATTCACCACTTAACTAAACATTCTAAGTGCATCATGCTGCGGTTTTCGGTTTTAAACTATTTTAATAAGCAATCTGTGGTATTCAAGTAGCCGGCCGTTGTGTGGTCCATTATATATTTACCTTGAACTGTTGGACACTTATCTTAGGCCACTGGATGCTTATCTGAGGCCATTGGATACTTGTCTGAGGCCATTGGATACTTGTCTGAGGCCACTGGATACTTATATGAGGCCATTGGATACTTATCTTAGGCCACTGGATGCTTACCTGAGGCCATTGGATACTTGTCTGAGGCCACTGGATACTTGTCTGAGTCCACTGGATACTTAGGCCACTGGATACTTATCTGAGTCCATTGGATACTTGTCTGAGGCCACTGGATACTTAGGCCACTGGATACTTATCTGAGGCCACTGGATACTAGTCTGAGGGCACTGGATACTTGTCTGAGGCCACTGGATACTTATCTTAGGCCACTGGATACTTGTCTGAGGTCACTGGATACTTGTCATAGGCCACTGGATACTTGTCTTAGGTCAATGGATACTTATCATAGGCCACTGTATGCTTATCTCAAGTCACTGGATACTTATCTAAAGCCACTGGATACTTTTTTGAGGCCATTGAATACTTATCTGAGGCCACAGGATACTTATATGAGGACGCTGGATATTTATACCACGCCACTGGATATTTATCTTTGGACGCTGGTTACTGGATAACCACCTGGGCCGCACTAGGTATGGGCCCGCCTGCTAATCATCCATTTTAGTCTTTTATTCTCGGGGCGACCTTGGAAGGGGCTCCAGGGAACTCTTAACAACGGACCCCTGATAAACTAAATTAGTCGAAATGTTTTCAGACACATTTCTTCGGTTTACGAGAATTTTGTAAACTCTGCCAGATAGCCCATTATATATGTTTGTCAATTAGTCTGTCTGTATATATGTTTAAAAAAAAATGACTCAGAACACGCTGAAATTATTTTCAGTCTTGTCTCCCCTGAAGGCAACGTACGCTGGTGCCTGCACTTGAGTCAACATGGAGTCAAAGTGACGTATTTTAATTGCGTAATTGGTCAAGTGCTGTTGGGCGGTTCACCCTTTCCCGCGTGACGTACACACACGTGACTTCGCCCTGACGTAGCCGCCTTTACGATCCGAGTTTAAACGTCATTCAGCGTTCAGCCAGTGCCGTGTATTCCCGTTAAACTTTTTAAAACATTATTTATGGCCCGGCCAGATCTTTCAGTCCCACCTTTTCCCCGCCCCCCCCCTTACGCCCGCGCGCGATCTGTACAGCCCTTAGGCTGTTGTTATTATTTTTTAACCCCCCCTCCCTCACAGCAGGTACACTGAAAGGTTCAAGAGACATTGGAGCGCTAATTCGCCCTCGCATATTATTTCCCCAGATGTCTATACCCGAAAACAATATATTATTGTTTTTTTTTTTTGTTTTTGTGACTCATTGTCCTGTCATTAGCAAATCCTCCAGGAAGTCAGTCTGTATGCACGAATCATCTTATAAAACACTTATAAAATAAAAAAAAAAAAAGAATAAATAAATAAAAATGAGACTTTGAAACATGAGGACAATTTACAACTTCTTTTCTAAACTGTTCAAAAAAATTCTCCTATTCGACGATTCGTCAGATTTTCACATCTACCTCAACACTCACACACCAACATTTCCCATCCTGTTTTTAATTTTGGCGATTATTTCTACAACTTGATCTCAATTTCAGACTTCCGGTCCATAATGCCGTATTACTACTAATGGCCACTCTTTTATCTCCATAACTTCGTTGTCTTCCTGTCATCGGGGCGTCTACGGGTTTCATTCATCAGGCTGTATATCATTCGCAGAAGTGGGAGAAGCTTCACACAATTAGAATGGTTCCGGCTCCTCAGTAGTTCCCACGTGTGTATTCCACACATATCAGCCGTGTACCGCGAGCATGAAGTTTTCTGTTTTAACAAGAAATAAGTACATGTACATTATTATAATAATAGTATACTTTTCAAATATTAAACAATAACAACAACAGCAGCAAAGATGTCCCCCCCCAAAAAAAAAAAAAACTTTGTGTCGCCAGAAAACATTCTTGACAGCCACAGCACAACTCGTTATGTGTAGCTACTAGTCTTCGTATTGCTTTTGATTTTCTGGCCTACTAATGATTGTCTAATGATTGTTTCTGACAAGCACTTGAATTTAGGAAATGGTGAGGGGTGGTCGGGAGAGGGAGGGGGGCTAATCAAGGAACTGTTGATTCCCCCAATCAATTATAATCCAGGGGGGGGGGGGAGATGGGGACATGGGGTAAAGATTTTTTTTTCCAGATATGTTCATTTATTTAAAATCTTGGGATTTAAGTTTGGTATGTCTGGAATAAATAGTAAAATAGAATCGATAGACTAACAGAGGGTTCGAATCTTGCTTTGACAAGAGTTGACCACGAAAGACTGACGAATTATATTGTTAAATATACATTAAGATAATCACAAAACAAAAAAAAACCATGACGTGGGTTCAGTCCAACCAATTACAGTTTATTTATAACCACAACCCCTGCATCCCTTGTACTCAACTGCGGGCTTAATCACAACGTCACATAGTCACTACTTACTGTATGTTCACCATACTGTGAACTGGCCTACGGGAATTCCCTGTCAACAGGCATATCACCCAGAGCAAGTAAGAAGTAGTTAAAACACCATTTAAACATATAGGCTTGCAAGACCTCAACATACTGAACATGACGCTACTGTTATGCAGCCCCGTAGCGTGAAAATTCTACAGCAGGGGCCACGCATTCTACAGCAGGGGCCACGCATTCTACAGCAGGGGCCGCGCATTCTACAGCAGGGGCCAGGCAATAGCAGGGGGGCGGGGGAGGCAGGTAAAACATTTTACTAAGTAGAACAAATAAGCAGAGGGGGCTAGACAAAACGCAGGGGGGGCAGCCCTCTGCCCCACCCCCCGCACGCTACGGACCTGCTGTTATGTCTTTTTTAGACAGCATAAGGCTATTCCCAGTGGGAATGCATTGTCCACACTCTCTACACCAAATCGTTTAGAAAGTCACATTTCGTCATTTCAATTAAATTTGGTGAGAAAAATATACATAATTTTATTTTACTTTTTTTTTATATAAATTCTCACCTCAGTAAGTAGAATTACTTTAGAATTCTGTTGAGTAAACAAAGTTCGCAATTAAAAATCAGGAACGAAACAATTTTAACAAAAACAAAATCATATTTTAACATAAGATTCACCAATTCTCGCTAATTTCGATATAGTAAAATTGTTAACAATATAGTGTTATTTTTGTTAAATTATCTTATATCAAACTAAACTTATTGTATTAACATTTAATGAATGGAATAAATTTAAAAATAAAAATGTTACTTTCCTTTGGCCTGATATGCATGTTTTTCATAATTGGCCACGTAAAGGAAAATAATTGCATTAACACGTCGCCAACAATATGCTATTAACTTCAAAGGGCGATAATCTAAAAAAAAATGTTTTCACTATCGTAATACCCTGACAATAAAGGTAATGACATCACCATCTGCCGTCAAGGTAAACAACGAGGGCAATCGAGCTCAACCAGGGGCACATCTGCACAAATGGCGCGACCATATGAAACAGGTCCTGTTCGGTTGGACACGCCCAATGTTTGATATGATTGTTATTGTTATTGTTATTATTAGTATTACAGTATGGTTATTTCTTTATTTATCCTTTTGTATCCTTTGTGAAAAGGTTACTGAGAGGATGAGAGGGTTTAAGTCTTCGGTCATATGAATGATTATCTCGGCGGTTTACACAGCGGCCCTTCTTTCATCCCATCCAGAGTGCAGCGGCCGGGGAGGCACTACGGGAGGACATACGTAGGTAACCCCAGGAAAATGACCCACGCTTCTCCAACTACTTCAGGTATCCATCTTAAGCTGGACTTGACAACTATCCCCCAGGTCCTGATAAAAATTTCAGCATTTTAGTGTGGATCGAACTCGGGATCTTCAGGTCGGCAGTCGTTTTTATACCACTTTGTTATTCTTAGCAACAGTTTTTTTTCTTATGTCATTGAGAGCTTGGGAATTTGAAATTTAAAGTATTGTAAAAATCAAATCTTACCAATGAGAAATTGATTCAGGCTCGTCTTGAAGAGGGGTGTGGGGGTAGGATGGGGTCTTCGTAACACTTGTTAGAGGAGCTAAGATATTTTGAACTCTCTTCGTTTTCTCAAATTTGGCTCTAAAATGACTAAGCAGTTGGGAGAATGACGCCTTCCTCCCTATGTCCCTTTTCAGACGCTGTCAGGGGCTTGGAAGAAGTCAAAGACTGTCTGGTGGTGTCCGTTGAAGGTTTCAATGATCTTGTGTTGATGGATTCTTTCAAGGTTTGACGTTATATAGTTTATAGAGGAAGATGGCCGAAATAATCACAAGTAGAAATTTTTACTGTATTACCACTCTGTCTATATCTCTTGCACAATAGATGGGGGCCTTCCAGTAATAGATTCTTGGCATTGACTGGAACATAACTCGATCATGAATAGACCGGAAATGAGCTATTTTGATGAGGTTTAAACTACAGACTATCGTCAGACAAAAGTAATTGTCTCAAGTAATTTTAGAAATATCTAATTTGAAAGAAAACATTTATAATTGAATAAATTATGTCAAAGACTTTTTAAAATTTAATTCTTATGCTGGTAAACATTACCTCCCATCACAACTCCCCGCTCCTGAGCTGATGTTTTTCCTTCATATTTTGAACTCGTCCAAAAAGACGTATAACCTACAAGCGTCCGTCAAATGTTTACATTAGCAACAACGATGTCTACCGACGGGGCGAATACCAAATTCGTTAGTTCTTATATATTTTGCCTCGGGCCCAAGAAGCACCTATGCAAGTTTCTGATTTGGGGCCGTAGATATCTGCGAACCGCCCAGCGTTCGGCCCGTTCCAACGTGGGTGTGAGCGCTATATGAGATATTTATGTGACATTAAACTTAATTCTTCCCACACACCCCAAACTTCCGCGATAGGGCCTGCTCACCAAACCCAGGTCTTACGCAACGTTTATCCGCCACCCTGCCGCTGGCAGCCCCACGTCGAAGTTGTTAGAGACAAGTGGTTGGGCGGGAGCAGTGGCATCGCCATTCGAAGGCAACGACGGGAGGGGGGTAGGGGGGAAGGGGTGAGGAGACTGACACACATCAATCCCGGATTAATACTACCCTTTGATCTCTTTGAAAAAAAATTTACACCCGATTGTACACACACACACACACACACACACAAAATGAATGTGTCCCCCCTCTCTCTCCCTTCCCCAGGTTTCTTACCAGCAGATTAATTACCTGAATGTCTGGAACGTCCAAGGCTATTGTAATATTCATTACGTCACAGTCGGGTGACGCGGCTTCATCTCTAAACCCCCTATTCCCCACCCTACCCCCAACGTCGTGACAAGGGATAGAACTACTACCTTGCGTGTAGCCTGATTCCCCCCACAGCTCCAACAAAAAAAAAAAAGGGAGGGGGCAAAAGGTTGGACGTGGGGGGGGGGGTGGGGGAGGGTAAATTACTCCAGATTTTGAGGGCCAAGTCTGGCATTAAACTTTTAACCCCCTCGCGGGTTGATCTTTGATACATCCGCGATCCTGATCTTCAGTCGCTTGTAGCATTCAGGTCACGTTTAGTTTAATCTCGGTGCCAGAATATCTGCGAAATGTTGCGCAGGTGGGTAGGTGTTGCGATGAATTGCACAGGTGAGTATGTGTTGCAATGAATAAATAAATGAGTAGATGTTGCAACGGATTGAACAGGTGAATATGTGTTGCGATGAATTGAACAGGTGAATATGTGTTGCAATGAATTGAGCAGGTGAGTATGTGTTGCAATGAATTGAACAGGTGAGAATGTGTTGCAACGAATTGAACAGGTGAGAATGTGTTGCAATGAATTGCACAGGTGAGTAGGTGTTGCAATGAACGTCACAGGCAATGGAAATTTAAAAAAAAAATTACTTTATGCATTTTTCATTGTTATGATTCACAAATCTTATATCGCGGAAATCTTTTTGTTTTTACACTTTTCTTTGACTAATCTTAAATAATGACCTCACGTGGCACCAAACTCTCAGACAGTTTTCATTATGACTTAAAACATTTTTTTCCCAACAGATATTTGGGCCCCCCTTCTACCCCCGACCCACGCTGACAACGTCAAGTAATTGGGCCCCTTCACTGCTCTTTGAAGTATTTGTCAATATAAAAATATTAAAACCATAATTTGGTTCTTTCCTTACGCAAAGTAAAACTCAATACATTTTTCAAGATGTTTTTTTAAAAACATTTTCATGTGGTTTTGTTCACACATATCAATGGCGGATTCTAATGGCTTGCCTATTTTTTTTAGGATTGAGGTGATATTATAGAGCAGGGAATGGGCAAAATTTTTTGAACCGCGGACCGCATTTAATTCTTTAGTAATGTTAACCAAGAGCAGAGGGGTGGGATGTTTTTATATGAAATTATAAAAAAATAAACTAAACGTCACAGGCATTCAGGAGCGGAGTTGGGCAGAGTACAGGCCTGAACTAATTGCCCCCATGGGCCATATTGGGGTCTTCGGACCGTTAATTGCCCAAATGCAGAGGGTCGGTTACTATTGGGTATAAGACACAAGTATTTGATGCAAACATGTTTAGAAAGAATACATTTATGTACGTGTGGTTCACTTTTATATGTAAACCCCCCGCCCGCCCCCTTTTTCCGCCCCTTGTAAAAATCCAGATGTCTAGCAGGGGAAAAAAAAACAATTATTAACTTTCATGACTTTTCAATAAAATCCAA
This sequence comes from Bulinus truncatus, assembly GCA_021962125.1. Lineage (NCBI taxonomy): Eukaryota > Metazoa > Mollusca > Gastropoda > Planorbidae > Bulinus > Bulinus truncatus. The sequence goes on from JAGDYQ010000315.1 coordinate 362,464, forward strand.
TGAATTCATAAGCATGGGCTCATCCATCCTTGAAGAAACAAAAAATTATTCACTCGGAACGAAGTGTTGCTTTCTATCACACTCTATCTTTTACACACACACACACACACACACACACACACATACACACACACACACATACAGACTGTCTCCCTCTCTCTTTCTTCTCTCCCACCCCCCCTTCCACCAACCGTCCTTCCTTCGTCTCCCGATCATTTTCATCCTAGGAATACATACACCTATGATCTCCCCTACGTATGTCAATGGGGGGGGGGGGAAGTGAAATGAAACAGGGAGGGTGGTTGGTGTGGAGTGGTGGGGGGGTGGGGGAAGGGTGTTAGTCTAGAAAGAAGGCGCGTTGTGCCGTTGGAGGAAAAGGGGGAGGGGAGTGGTTGGGGGGGGGGATAACAAGAGGATAACAGGACAACAATACTTCTATTCCTCACCCCCTCCCCCATTTCTCTCTCTCTATCCCCGCGCCCCCCGCCCCCCGGGAGACAATGAATTCATTCCTGATTCTTTGATCGGTTCAGTGGGTTTTCGCTAGCCTGGTTAACCCCAGGACTAGTTAAACATTCATTGGCTGCAATATGGAGTCACGGGGGTGAGAGGGGGGGGGACCCAACTCCATACCAAACCTGTCACTCTTTTATTTTTTTTTTTTGTTTTTATTTGAAGCCCATTTTGTGGAACGGCAATGTCTGTGACTACAGATAGTGTGCTCAATTGACTAAAGTGGGGAATGGGGGGGAGGAGGGTGGGGTGGTGGGGGGTACAAGGGAAAAGATCATCGGACTTGCGAGAATGATTTGGAAAAAAAAAATCACCACCAGGGTGGGGTCTGTGGGTGGGGTCTGTTGTAATTGTGACTCCTAATATTCAATCCATATCTAAAAAAAAATTTTTTTTAAAATATTATAATACATGGGGAAAGAACCATCCAACGTCCAGAAGGTGCATTAATGACCCAGACAAAAGAGGAGGTTAATCCGTGTCTGTCTCTCTCTCGTCTCTGTCTCTCTCTCTCTTTTTCTCTTTCTCTCTCTTCTCTCTGTCTCTCGGACCGAAGAGCTACAGAGAACATATTACTCTGCCTGTACTTAATTTATTATTCATCACTACCAGCTCCGATGAAAGAACATGAGTACTCTTATACTCTGCCTCAGTATCGATGCCACACTCAACCCCCCCCCCCCCAGATTGGGAAAGTCGGTCCCCTTTCCCCGGGGTCAATCAACGTAAGATAGCCTTTTTTTCGCCCCCCAAGATCACTCACCCGTAACAAATCGTACACGATTAAATCGAGGCTTTTGCAAATGATAAAACAAAACAATGAGATAAAAAGAGAGAAAAAAAATGGCTGACATATGTACAAGATAAAATATATATTTAACACACTCAAAAAAATGCTTTTAGTTAGATGGTTTTAATGGGTGAAAATTTGAATTGCCAGTCGTGAGTAATTGTTGGGATGGATGTAGCGGATATTCGCGAGTTGGGAGGGTTTAGATTATTCATGAATTGAGGACCGGATGAGCGCAAAGGTGGTGGGAAGCGGGTAAATATAAAAAAAAAAAAATTCAAAAGGGGTAGAAAGTCGATGGAATAAATGTCTTTTTTTATGACGTTATTTATTTATTTTTCCCGTCCAGATTTATAGCCAGGGAATAACTGACTTTTCAGGGCCGGCGACAGTGGGCATGACGAGAATGGAAGATGAAGGGTTTGAACGTGTATTACACCAAGTGTAGTCAGTGCTTGGGGCGCCTAATGGACTAACCCCGGCATTGAGTGTTCGTGTTTATTTTTAAGAGTATAAAAAAGGGAAAATATGTATGTATGTATGTATGTATGTATGTATGTATGTATGTATGTATGTATGTATGTATGTATGTATGTATGTATGTATGTATGTATGTATGTATGTATGTATGTATGTATGTATGTATGTATGTATGTATGTATGTATGTATCTATCTAATCTATCTATCTATCTATCTATCTATCTATCTATCTATCTATCTATCTATCTATCTATCTATCTATCTATCTATCTATCTATCTATCTATCTATCTATCTATCTATCTATCTATCTATCTATCTATCTATCTATTTACTATCTATCTATCTATCTATCTATCTACATAGCTATCTAATGTATCCTTTTATCTATCCATTTATCTATTATGATTTGAATTCATAAAATAGAAGTTTCAAAGATACCATGCGAAAAAGGTGTGTATTGTGGAAACGGGGGGGGGAGGGGGGGCGGGGAGGATGATGAGGTAAAAATATCAATACACCCCCTCCCCTGTACAAGTTTTATGTTGTATTAGATGACAGTTATTTTAAAATTAAGATTCTGTAATATATTCTTAGTAAAATAAAAATATACAGGTCATGTTTTTATGTTGGCATCAAACATACTGAACAAAAACACGGTCAATAAATAATCGTCAACAGAGCAGACGACACAAGCATTTCGTAAACAAAAATAAGGTATGCCTACTTCTAAAAACAACCTAAAAAACACATATGAATTTTAAATTTAATATTTTCTCTGAAATATTTTTTTTATAAAAATGGTAAAAAAAAAAATAAATTAAAAAAAAAAGCAAAAGATGCAGGACAAAATGTATTCTGTCGCAAGACTTGTTTCTTTCAAAGCGCTCAAATTTAATTTGTTTGGGTTCTATTGTTTTTTTTTTTTTTTGTTTATTTTTTTAAACTGACGTCATTTAAGGGGGAATAGGAGCCCCGTCCTACTATCTGCTCCCTGCGCCCCCCAGCGCCATTTTATTTACAAAATTAAATATGTAGCCCCAATATGTCACCCCCAAACACCAACCCCCCACCCCCCCACCCCCGTCTTGAGAAACTGTTTACGGTAAACCAGATGTTGCTTGTTTCTGGACAAAAGTAAAAAAAAAAAAACTTATGTTCTGAGCCACGTGAGCCAAAATGGCTCAACAAACGTCCTGAAAACCGGTTGGATCTGTAAAGGCACGGTGTGGGGGTAAAGGGGCGAATGACTTTTAACCGTCCATTAGTATAACGCTGGACGTATCTGGTTTATGGGTGGGGGGGGTGACTCCCCTAATTAAGTATGGCGGGGAGGGAGGGAGGGGGGGAGTCTTTAAGCGTGTGTGTGTGTGGGGGGGGGTGGAAACCTATTTGATATGACACTTATGGGATGGAGGGAGTAAGTGAAGGGGAGGGTAGCTTTCCTCGGTGTCTAAAGCGACGACTGGGATAAAAATAAAACAATGAAGTCTTTCAATGCAGTGTATGGAACAGATGTATTAATTCTCCCTTCCCCCCCCCCCCACCATAACCTCCCCGTTTTCTTTTATTTCTTAGAAACCCGATGAATAACCGATAGAGAAAAAAAAAGGACTTGTTGGGGGGGGGGGTAGGGGGTGGTGTAGGGGGGTGTGGGGGGGAAGCAACAACAGACTCCTGTAATTTGTTTCTCTCGATCTGTATTTGTTATACAGTTTCAAGCAGTTTAGAAAAATATAAATCCTGGTCTTTTCAATTTTAATTCACTTTTAACTTCGCCCCCCCCCCTTCCAAAACTTCGCCTACAAGCTGAAAGAAGGCTTGGAAGAAAGGATTAAGTATGTTTCCTTTAAAATCATAATTTATCGCTTTTACTTTTTTTTTTGTTCGCCCTAGTAATATTTTAATACATTATGGAAATGAGCTTTGAAATAAATATCAACGGGCTTTAGAAAAAAACATGGCAGCTATACAAAAATACGTCGCGAAACACAAGAAATTCACAATGTGTACAATTGACCGATTAGTATATTTAAAAAAAAAACTTTTTTTTATGACTGGGGTTTAAGAAGTTTGCGATAAGTTTGAAATAAAGAACAACATGACGCCATGTTTTAAGACTTATTGTTGTTGTTGTTGTTATTGTTGTTTACAGTAGGGTTGGAGGGTGGATACGTTTGGTATTCGTTTATACGGTTTTTGTGCATTAGAAGTTAAACAGATTTACATTCATTAACAGCTGACACCATATAGATTATAAATAGACTAGCGGTACACTGCAAAACTTTCGCATAGAATTATATACCCTTGATCGGTGGGCGATGCTATTTTTTTTTGGTTTCGGGCAGATCCGATTTGTTCATGATTGTATTTTAAACTGGGAATACTGTTGTATTAATTCTTTACTTTCGATTTAACGCAGAGCACAGATCGCTTTTATATATATTATTAGCTGTACCCTGGAAAACCTTTGCACGGAATTATATCCTCTTAGGTTTGATCAGTAGGCTAGGTTATTTTTGGTTTCGGACAGATCTGCTTCTTTATGATTTTATCACAATTTAAATATGCAATATACTTATTAGTTTTTTTCCTGACATTTAAAAGTCTTAGTCCAGACCCTTACTTACCTGGCCTTGCAAGGGTAGTAGAGATTGGAGATGCACAGCTGGAACGTATTTCAGGTTAAATGGGATACCAAGTGGACGTAATGGAAGTTACTTGGCGTAAGAAACATATAATTATAAAAATAACGAATGAGAGATCTTGTTGTGGTATATTAATTGGCGTTTTCGCATGTCTTGAAATCCTTGGGTTGGGGCAGTCATTCTTCGCCCCCGACACATCCCCCAACTACTCCTAAATTATTTTTTTTTGTATTACAGGAGGTAAATGTACAGTGGGAAGGGGGGGGGGGCTAAGTATAAGATTTTTTTTTTCAGGATTTCAAACTAGGTGGCTGTCATATTACACTTTCCATTATGCTGCAAACTGAAGTGAATAATCAGTAAAAAAGTGTCATATGTACTTTTCATAGGACCTTTTACATAAGTTTAGTACACAAACCTAAAACTGAATAAACCTATATATATATATATATATATATATATATATATATATATATATATATGTGTGTATATATATATAATATATATATATAATGAATTTAATATTAGCTGTTTGCAACAAAGCTTTGTCTTACAGTAAGACAGAGCAGCTCTAATAAAATGGCTCAATAGACCACAGCCAACCCCCCCCCCCTTTTCCTTTTCACCCTGTTATCAAAGTGTCCCATTCCCAAAATGAATTCCTGTTTAATCATTTACTTTGCCCAGGGCGGACACGTATTTCTTAAAGACTCTGTCTATACCCGTTTCCCCCCCTCCTCCCGCCTTCCTTATCCAAGCTAAGACCAGCTCTGCTTACAATCTATTGCCATGCAAAGCTTTTGTTAGGGCATGGGATCCCAAAGTTATCCCAGTCCTAACCCACATACAAAGAAACAGCAACAACAACAGCAGCAACAACAACAGCAGAAACCGCAGCAGCAAAAAACAACAAGAACAACAGCAACAACAAATGCAGCACAAACAACAGCAACAACAACAGCAGCAAAAACAACAAGAACAGCAGCAGCAACAACAACAACAACAACAGCTGGAACAACAGTAGCAAAAACAACAACAACAAGAACAGCAGCAACAACAACAACAACAACAGCAACAACAACAGCAGCAACAACAGCAGCAGGAACAACAGCAGCAAAAACAACAACAACAGCAACAACGACAGCAACAACAACAGCAACAAAAACAACAACAACAGCAACAACGACAGCAACAACAACAGCAACAAAAACAACAAGAACAACAGCAAGAACAACAGCAGTAACAACAGCAAAAAAAAAACAGCAAGAACAACAGCAGCAACAACAGCAAGAACAACAGCAACAAAAACAACAAGAACAACAGCAACAAAAACAACAGCAGCAACAACAGCAACAAAAACAACAAGAACAACAGCAACAAAAACTATAAGAACAACAGCAACAACAACAGCAACAACAACAGCAAGAACAGCAACAACAACAGCAAGAACAGCAACAACAGCAACAAAAACAGCAACAACAACAACAACAAAACCAACAACAATAACAACAGCAACAACAACAGCAACAACAACAGCAATAACAACAACAACAACAGCAACAACAACAGCAACAACAACAACAACAACAACAACAGCAACTCGTGCCTCTGTTCTGCTCGGGCTAGCCCTGGAAAAATCTGGTCACCGTACTTGAAACTTATTATACATAAATAAAAACTAATTTCATTCTGTTACTTACACATTTATTACAGTTACGCAATACCACAAACATTTATACATAAATTAATTAATTTTATCCAATTTGTATAATCGTATATCTTTAGTTATTTTTTTTTTTTTTTAATTCCATTTCCTGCGCAATAATCGTAATTGTAATTATTAAACATTATCATAACAATGGTTTTCGGGAATTTCCCCTCTACCATTGTTCATTTATTTAACTGTAAGTCGACAATGGGGAAAATCCTATTTTTTTTTGTGTGTGTCAATCTGTGAATGACATTGTTTTGTTTCTCATTTATCATGTTGTGAACAGTCAGTCTCAATGTTGGTTGTCAATGAGTTTTTTTTTTCTATTCCCCTCCTCCCCCCCCCCCACCCTTTCTTTCTCTCGTTTCAATCTGGGTCTAAACAAAGTCTCAGGGACTAATTTGATCACAGAGCTCCGCAGTTAATAAACCAATGTCTTCGATTGGGGCACATCGCAAAGGGTGGGGGTTGGGGGGGGGGGGGCGATCGTGAGGAAGAGATTACTGGATTGACCCGTGAGTCGCCATGAGCGGCCGGCGGGAATTCCCACATCTAATTAGAGAAATAAATACTCTTAGAATAAGTGACAGATTCAATGAAATTTTCTTTCCAGTGAGGATGAAAAGGGGGTGGTGGGGAGGGGGGGGAGAGCGTTGGTGCCAGGTTTAAATGAAGAAATTAGAAAAGGGGGCGCGGGGGGGGGTAATGTCTTTGACAATAGTGAGTGGCAGTTTAGGGTGTGTAGAGATGAGCAGAGACTTGTGTATGCGTGCTTGCGTGTGTTTGTTTGTTTGTGTGTGTGTGTGTTTGTGGGTATTATGGTATTTGTACTTTAAATTCGTTATCTTGTGTTAAATGTGGTATTGGTACCGCAACAGTAGAAGTGAATTTTCGCAACAGTAAATATAGACAACATTAAACAGTTTGTTTTACTAGAAAATATTTTGAAATTAGTTCTCTATTTTTTTCCCATCGTGACATAAATGTCTACTTTCATTTCGCGTACAAACACGATTAAACAGACAAACGCATACACATACGAAATTTTTTTTTTTTTAATATGCTAACAAAATACTTCCGAATTTGCTATGTAAATATTTACCACCACCCCAGCCGTCCCTTCCCCCCCTCACCCCACCACCCACACATCTTCACCACCGCCACACAAGTTCAATCTTCATCCACTCTTTTTAACCTCCACGAGATGAGACCTTCAGGTCCCACGAGGAACGGCCGCTAGTTGACTGGTCAAACCTTGGGCCTTACATTATTAAGTCCTGCCCAGAGGCACCTGATGACCTGAGACTGTTAACGCTGCTCCTCTTTCTCTTAAACCCCCCTCCCACCCCCTCCCCTCTACGTCACGTGACTTCTTTTAAAAACAATAATTTGTCTAGAGAACGTTTTGAATGTAAATCGTTGGTCTTAATATCGTGAGCCCAATCACCGCTCGGAGGGCGACGGACTAGCTCGAAATCCTGTAGCCTATGACCACTCCACACACACCCACGTGACGCCCCTCTTAAGGTCAATGGAGCCTCGGGGCCCCTGTAATGGTGTCAAGTAAAATGTGGCCCTTAGAAAACTGTTTTACTGGCTCTATCGTAATAGCAACACAATCGATTTTATAAATGTCTTCCTGATGTCTGTGAATTGTAGGGGGGGGCCGGCGGGGCCGAATGGTATAGTCTGTCTATCTTTCATGTTAGAGTGAGTAAACAGGATCGTTGGAGATATCGTTTCGATTAGACGAGGCAAGTAAGCTGAGTAGAATAGCACTAATGGTGGTGTGAGATTATAACAGCCATGGGTACACTTTTGCCCTCGGGCCGAAATCAAGCCCGCAATTCGTTTCAGTGTGACGCTCAGCGCTGGGTTTCAATGTTACTACGCCTACATTTTTTAACGTACATTTGCTCATGTCAACGCTTCGTGTGTCTGCTCTTGGTGCGGCCCGCCGGTCAAATGCGCGTGCCCAGATGTGGCCCGCGTGCATAACAGTTAGCCCACCCTTGGATTAGAACAGCCATTGGGCGAATTAATTAATTACCAAATGAATACAGGTCAGTAGAATTAAAAAGAAATATAACCCCCCACCCGTTCCTTTGGGTAAAGGACTTACAAATGACCACAGCTTGTTGGCAGAATGGGTTCAAGATCATTTTGTTACCACTCTCATCTCTCTCCCCCCACCACCCCCAGCGAGACTTTAAGAAACATGATATTAGAAAGAAAGGTAAATGAAATGAAAATGAAGAAACGCATTAAAAGAATACACATTCATAAATACACATTCATAAATACACATTCATAAATACACATTCATAAATACACGTGCATTTGACATTCGTAAATTAAAAAAAAAACCTGTACGGGAAGAATATGTACGGCAGGTAAATGCATGTTGCGCATGCGCCGTTAATACTCGCAATAACCCAACACCCTACGATAAAAGCTTTGAAGCCTTTCAGCTGTATCGAATGTATGACCACAGCTGGCAATACTTCTCTCTCTCTCTCTCTCTCTCTCTCTCTCTCTCTCTCTCCGCCTCCCTCTGTCTGCGTCTCTGATCTGATCCCTCGATCTTTCAGCGTGGCGATGTGTATCTACAGACCCTTTAGACCAATTGCGAATCCCACACAATCTCTTATGACCCCCCGAGTCTCGCAAACATGACGCATTCATAATAACAATAATTGTCATCCGAATAAATGATGATAGTAATAAAAGAAAAAAATAAATAAACAAAGATAGATAGATCGCGGCGGAGATAGCTACTTGTGCGATATGACACAAGCGATGTTTTTTTTTTTTGGAAGGGGATGGAAGCTTGCGCAGGAGGGCGCAGCCAAATGGCGCCCTCGAGAAGACAATAGGGAATGCATGGGTGGGTTATCTCATGTAGACTGTCTGAGGACATTAAAAACGTCAACGTGACTTACGACTGTCAGAGGCCGGTACAAAAAATGAGAGAGAAAGGAAATACGTCATGGATGGAGTCACATAAGTGATTCTGTAAATGACTTTGTTTTATACATAGATAAAAAAAAATGTCATAATATATGTCTTATGTACAGAGAGTAGTTATTTGATTAATATAATGTTTCATTTAAGAATGGGGATTTCTGTGAATAAAATGTTACGTCGGTTGCAGTGTTTTTTGTTTTGTTTTTTTAAGGATGAAAATATGAAAAACATAAAGATGAAAAACATAAAGATGAAAAACATAAAGATGAAAACATAAAGATGCAAAACATAAAGATGAAAAAGGTTTGAATAGTAATGTGATAAAAAAGTAAAACGTTTTCATGTATTAATTAATGTATATGAGTTTTTAATTCTAATAATACAGACAATCAGGCACGCCGAGAGGGAGGGGGGCAGGGGGGTCATTTCCAGGGGGCCCGCATCTGTAAGGGGGCCCGGCTACCCCGACCATGTCGATTTTTTCACGACTCATTGTTTATTAAGGGGCCGCAATGATGTCCTGCCCTGGGGCCCGTGTTGGCTCTCGGCGCCCCTGCAGACAATATTCACAGGAATATAGTGGAATACAAATTAGCTGATCTACAAAAGAAAAGGGGGTCCTAAACTGTAATGGAATAAACAATAAAATATACAATGTGTTTATTCAGCTGCCGCCTTCGGATCATCATAACCCCTCCCACCCACTCACACCCCACACCTACTCCAACCCACCCCCAAGCACCTTGGCATACATAATAAGATTTACAGTTCTTTCAAGTCTCCACGTTGTTTCATTAATGTTTTTGTTGTTGTTTAGTTTTCACAAGTCCCTGAAATGGCGAGATAATCTTCTCTTGATAGTTTGATACCTATATCGTAATCGAGACAATTTGTCCAAGACTGACCAAGGAGTGACCATATTTATTGTTATAACTCTCTCCATATCTCGGTATTGCGCTACGAAGAATTGGGAATTTCCGTAGACCAGCTCACCGTATAATTTACGTAATGTCAGCAGTGGCCGTGTGACGTAAGAGCAGCATAGTTTGTGATGATGACGTCGGCAGTGAAGAATGGCGGTCACTGTAGCTGTTGGTTGTAAATACATTATTACAAGGAATACAAGTAAACATAAGGCCGTTAGGTTAGTGCACCCGTGCATTACTGGAACAGGGTGTAGGGGCTGTTGTAACGCAGGCCCCCCTGTTGTCATGCACGCCCACTTTTATAACGTAGGCCTCCTGTTAGCACGTAAGCCCCTTTTTGTAACGCAGGCCTCCTGTTGGCATTACACCCCCCTCCGCCCTCCCCCCCCCACTGTTCAACCGTAAGCTCCCCAATAAAGCCAAGTAAGCCCTTGGAAAGGAAGGTTCAGCATACACTACTAACGCAACTTAAAAAAAAAATGGAAAAGTTAGTAAATAGTGTCACAACATTGTCTGCGAGAATATTAAACATAAAATCAGAAATAAAAAAAATCGTTACAAAATAATTATAAAGTACCAGAAATAATCTAGTGTGAAAAGGTCAGACAACAGATAGGACAATACAAAATGCACATGATTCATAAAAAAAAAATCATTTAGAGTATCTCCCCTTTGAATGAATAAACCGTTCAGTTTAATACATCAAATAATGAAGAAGAAGCAAAACAAAACAAACAAACTCGAGTTAATTCCCCCTCGGCAAATAAATGAACAGATAACTCTTGTCGATTCGTTTAAAAGTGAAGGGCACACAAGGTCAAGCTAATCAGGCCCGTAAATTAAAGATATCTCTCTTTAAAAAAAAAAATTAAAAAAAAAAATTTGGCGTGGAGAAGGGCAGCAATCAAACGGGCGCACTCCTTCCCCCCGCTACCCCTCACCCCTTTCCATAATTCAGTTCGCGTCAACTATCATTTGTGTCCACATTGTTTGGAACAATAACATAAAACATCACCGTGAGCACTGGCACCCGAAAGATAGTGATACCGGAAGTACTGATTCCCCCAACTCCACACTCCCGCCTGTCCCCCTTTTTTTTTTTTTATTGTTTTGTCGTCTGCTAATGTGTTTGAGTCAACCAACCAGATAATGAAGCAGTGTTAGCCTCGTTGTGGATCAGATATTTTTAACCCCTGCCCCCCCCCCCTCCGCTCCCTCTCGCACTTTTCAAGATGTCTGAGGGTCTTGACGAGAGAGAGACTCATGACAGGAAGTTTAATGAAGACAAATACAGGCGAAAAGGATTTTGGGTAATCTTATTATGTTGTTTTTTTTTTTGTTTTTGTTTTATAATTCTTTTGAAAAGAGGGTGGAAGGAAAAAGGCGGCGCTGTTCAAAAGAGGGTTGGGTGGGGTTGACTTCCGGAAAACTAATTTCTTGCCATAGATCAACAATTTTCCGCAAGTGAACCATGATTTAATGAGAATATTGCAATGTGCCTCATTGTTCGCCCCCCCCCCCACCCCAAATCATCCCCATTGTGAGCCTGACAGAACAAAAAAAAATATATGGACGAATGGAAAGAAGACATATTGGAATAATACTCCGTATCTCTGAGTGACGGGGGCAGTTATGGGAGGAGGTGGAGGGGGTGGGGGGGGGTCTTTAAGGGGGTGGGGTGGGGTAAAGAGAGGAGAGAATCACAGATGAGACCGGAAATAGACAAGGAGAAAAATGGAATGGCAAATGAAAATGCGGAAAAATAGCTAAATGTTTCAGAATAGAAATAAATAAATGATGGATTGAACCGAAAATTGAGAAATGAAAACAAGTCGTTCAAGGGAAGGGGTTGGGGGGGGGTTGAAAAGGAACTATGAATTACATTGTTAACTTTAAAATGATTATTTTTCATCTTTTATTAAGTTTTTTATTTCAATTGTCGTCAGCAGAGCTGTTCATTTGGCTTATTGATCTTTAGGCATTGGGTGAGTGTGTACATTTGGGTGTGTACATTTCAGAGCCCCTGGACAGAGGTGCTTTTGTGGATTCCTGTAATAAAAAGCGCTATCAAGTAATCTTGCAAATCTTGAGTCCTGTAAACTGATCACTAATAGTTAAGTCTATCTAGCGCACAATAGCAAGATTGTTTAGAAAATAATAGTGCTGGTAGCTTTAACCATCTAGAAAGCGGATGGTCAGCGGATTGGGCGTTCCACTGTCGCTCTTATGCTCCCAGTTTCAATCTCTGGAGAGAACCAAAGGATATTTCAGGTTATGGCTTAAGTTCCCGCTACTATATCTCCCGTGGTGCCTCCATGGTTATTGAACTATCGGTTATGGTGGGCATGAAAAAAAGGGGCACCATTAGTGGTTTTATAGGATCTAAGAAATGTCATCTCATCCTTACAGGGACTTCTCACACCATCCAGGAATGGTTTAGGGGCCCATAGTAGAATGTACACGTGGGGCCCTTCCCAATGCAACAAATCACAGTTTGTGAACCACTGCACTGAATCCACCTTTACAGAGAAAAAGATGTTTTTTTTTTTAATTCCAGTTAGTCACGTGGATGTTTTCTCGTAATTTATTAAATGTTATCGGCATTATAGAGCCGTCGCAAGGAACGGGGTAAGGCCAGAATACATCTCAATTAAGGGCTCATCTGGGTCTGCTATCATAAGGCGGGGGGGGGGCGGTTCAGCTGATTGAGTTTCTCATGGGGCTCAGTGTTAGCCTTTACCGGTATATTCAGAAATTGTACACACTACAATAATCACAGAACCTTTAATATCATCGTGATATTTTTTTTTTAATTGTCTTTCTATTTCAGCTAGAAATAAGATAATCCATCATCGCTATAAACAGTCAGTAAGTCGCATATCTTGAGGTAGCGAAATTAGACACACACACAAAACAAAAAAAAGAATTTTCCACCGTGGAACAAAAGCGGTTTTTGTCTCAGCAATGAAAAGGTGTCGCCATATTGATAAACATGGGCAAGGGGAGATAAGACGACTTAGAAAGTCACACGCTGAGGGAAAGGGCGAAAGCCTGAGGCTATCGATACATTTTGTATGGTGCCAGACAAATCTGAGTGTAACGATTTCTTTTCTTTTTAGCTCAGCTGTAGCTAGTTCCAGGGGCAGCGCCACAGATTAAGAAGGAAAGAAGGGGGGTTCTTTTTTCAAGGGATACAAATCATATAGTGCATAAAAGAAATTAATATTATTGTAGTATAAGTAGTATGGAGTCACAATGCTTCAGCCTGAAAATCTGGGCCCAATCATTAGCTATGACTGTCGGGGCCCATTTAACCCTAAGGCTTGGGGCCCATGATAACGTGTTACCTTATGTATGACGTTAATAAAATGGTTGACCTAAATGGAGAATCTATCTATCTATCTATCTATCTATCTATCTATCTATCTATCTATCTATCTATCTATCTATCTATCTATCTATCTATCTATCTATCTATCTATCTATCTATCTATCTATCTATCTATCTATCTATCTATCTATCTATCTATCTATCTATCTATCTATCTATCTATCTATCTATCTATCTATCTATCTATCTATCTATCTATCTATCTATCTATCTATCTATCTATCTAAATATGTATTTATCTATCTATCTAGTAGTCATCTATATATTATCTATCTATCTAGTTTCTATCTTTTCTGTATAGTATCGACCTATCTAGTATCTATTTCTCTATATAGTATATATATATATATATACACTATATATGAATTTAGAATATATCCATCTAGTATATATATATATATATATATATATATATATATATTTATATCCATCTAGTATCTATTCAACGACAACAGCGTTTTATCAACTTCACAACTAAATATTAAATACCTTTTTTTTTAAAAAAAAAAACATCTTCCAATATTAATTACACTTTTCCCTTTGCCACATTAAGTCAACGGGGTGGACACGCCACTGGCACGCTCTGTAGACTGGCTAAGCTGCTCCGAACTGCCACGCGGATAGCCGTGTGCCCGCGATAAAGAGGAGACTTTATTAGCACAACGACGAACGCCAAGTCCCGTTATTTCGTAGTTGTCTTCATTCCCCTTCCCCCTATCCTCTAAACGGGCATGGGAGGGGGGCCCGGTTTCCATTTCCCCCGTGTTCCATCTAATGCTCATTTTGTTTCGGGGGGGGGGTCCAAGGGGACTGCGACCGCCTCCCCCCCCCTCCATCCACCCTTCCCCCATGCCCTGTTGTTATCGTTTATAATTGTCTTAATCTTCTTTGCACGCGATGCACACAGACGCACACACACACGCACACACACACACACTAACACAAAAAAAAAAGAAAAACGGTGCCGCCCCTCTGTGTTTTCCGGAAGATTGCGTATCACGTGATCGAGAAATAAAATGGCGGATGCATAGGCGGGTCCCGTCGTGACGATGCTTTGGGCGCGTGACTTATGAATAGAAAGAAGGCGGGCTAAAACATGGGTGAGGGTGGGACAGGAAAGGGAGTTGGGAGCGGAATAGGATGATAATAATAATAACAATGATCGTAATAACATTGAAAACATTCGGGGAAGGGACGGGACGTGGGGAGGGGGGTAAGATGCAGTTGTTATATTTTTTGTCAGCTTTCAAATGAGAGAAAAAAAAGAGAGAAATATAATTATTGAAAAATAATAATAATAATTAAACAATTTCCGTTAATGGCCGATCAGATTGATACATCGATGTTATGTTGTTATTATAGATCTGTGTGCAGACTAACTGCAGACTGGGGGGGGGGGGGCATGTAAGCACGGTTACAAATTGCTGCCCCTAGGGGCGACAGGAAGCAGCACAAAGCATACCCTTTCCTTGCTGCCCGTTCAATACATGACGAAGTATTCATTCTCAATGTAAATCATATATCTGAACGCTTGTGGGGGGGGGGGGGGGAGAGAAGGGGGCATTATAGTTTCTCATACGCGACTGTTTAATTCTATTTTTATCTCGCTATTTCTAAACTCGTGGCCCTTCGAATATGAGATTATTTGATAAGGGATTTGACGAAGAGCTGACACTTTTTTTTTTGTTTGCACAAAATTACTGAAAATATGTAATACACAACTTATTGAATATAAGGATGAGCAATTTGAACTGACTATATTATTTCTGTAATTGGAGTCATTTAACGCAGAATTCTTTGAAACATACTGGGGGTAGAGTACGATTGGCCGTTTGATCACTCGAGTCCCATCTTCGACAAAGAATATGGCCAATGGGATATAAACACAAAACGTTGTTCTAATTAAGTGTGTCTTTGTTAAGGATGTGACATATTATACAACAAACAATTTTTTGTTTAATTGCAATTACAGTCTGATGGTCATGTGATTATATAAATATTGACTGATAAGAACATGGATATTTAACAGACCAAATAAAAAATTAAATTCGCTATTGTCCTGTTAATATTATTTTGGCAGAACTTCGGGTCAATAGTGCCATAGCCATCGATGGAACCATGGGAGATATAGCGGGGAATTAAGCCAAGACCTGAAATATCCGTTGGTCCTCACCGGAGATCGAACCAGAGACCTACAGGTGGACAGTCGAATACTTTACCACACGTCATCACCCTGCCATTTATATCAATGTTAACATTTGGACTAAAATAATAATAAAAATATATGGCCTGCTGATTTCAATTTACTAAATGTATCTGTTGTATTCTCGCCCTGCAGGTATTATGACCAAGCGCTCAGAATTCCCACAACCAGTTCTTTACTTCCATTTTGTTTCTCCTATTGTTATAACATTCTCCAGGTGTAAAAAGCCACACATTCTATTGTATTCATCCTCCCCCCCGCCCCCCCACCCCCCAATTTTACCACCATCAGTCATCCAACCCTCACTCCAATATATATATATATATATATATATATATATATATATATATATATATATATATATATATAGGAAATATCAAAATAGAGATAAAGTTTAAGGGAATTACGTTAAAAGGAAAATTATTCAATATCCGTTTGCTCTGGTAAAATACATACATTATATAATGTCATACAGACAGTGGATATAAACGATCAAATTGACATGACTATCAAGAATTGGACCAAATCGTCCAACATTTGTTACTAAATGGTCCCAGCTAGGTGAAGCTGGGTGAAGCTGGTTTTTGTTGTTGTTTTTTTTCAGGACAAAGTTCCCAAATTATCCCAGCTTTTAAATAAGGGTACACAGAGTCGTATCGGTCTATTGTGGCGCCCTGCGCTATCTATTGTGGCGCCCTGCACTATCCATTGTGGCGCCCTGCGCTATCTATTGTGGCGCCCTGAGCTATCTATTGTGGCGAACTGTGCTATCTATTGTGGCGCCCTGCGCTATCTATTGTGGCGCCCTGCGCTATCTATTGTGGCGCCCTGCGCTATCTATTGTGGCGCCCTGAGCTATCTATTGTGGCGCCATGTGTGAGTACCATTGTGGCGCCCTGTGCTATCCATTGTGGCGCCCTGCGCTATCTATTGTGGCGCCCTGCGCCATCCATTGTAACGCCCTGCGCTATCCATTGTGGCGCCCTGTGCGAGTACCATTGTTTCGGCGCCCTCCTCCCATTCTTAAAATTATAAATACATAAAAGTGAAAAATTTAAACAAAAAAAAAACTGGTTCATCGGGTGTAGCAAAAAACTTATCGAAAAGTTACTTCCGGTCAGTACATATTTACACCGCTGAAGCAGACCTACAGGACAATTAGAACAATTCCAATCGTCATTTTATAAAAAAAAAAATAAAAGACAGTCAATGGTAAGAGAAATTTTTTTAGAGCATTTTCGAAAAAAATGCTCTATTGTTTTAATATTCACACTTCAAGAAAAATTATTTTACAAATACGTTAGTTTAGTGGGTTGGAAGTGAGTTTCGAGAAATTGGAATGTCCAAAAGTTTAATATTTCGGACATTAAGGGAGGAGGGTAAGGTGCGGAAGGAGAGACGACCTAATTTGACCCGAGGGTATGAAACTGTGGATGTCTTTTAAATGTGCAGTCACTTAGGCGTGGAAAGAAAACCCAGTCATACAAAAAATTCATTTTTATTTTTTGTGTTCATATTATTTTTTCTGAGGATTATTTGTCTGTGCTGATGTATGAGTGTGTAAGAGTGATTGTGTGTGTGTATGTGTGTGTGTGACAATGTGTGTTTGTATTTATGTGTAAGCGATCGTGTATTTTTCCTTCTCTCCCTCTCTTCATTTCTCCCCCCCCTCTCTCTCTCTTCATCCTTCTCTCTCTCTTTCTGTCTGCCCCTCCCCACTCTCCATCACTCTCCCTCCCTCTCTTTCCCCGCCTCTCTCTCCGTCTCCCTCTCGTTCCCTCTCTCTTCCTCTCTCTACTTATCACTCTCTCTCTCTCTGTCTTCTACCTCTCTCCTTCTCCCCCCCCCTCTCTCTCTCCCTCTCTCTCTATCCATCTATCTAACTCTATCTCTCTCTATCGCTCACTTTCGCTCTCTCCCTCTCTCTCTCTCTCTCTCTCTCTCTCTTGTGAAATATAACTTCCATATTCTCATCCTCCATTTCTTCATCTCCTAAAACTCAGGGACCTGTCAAGACCCCAAACATTTCGGTCTGTTTAACCCCCCGATTGCTGACGCGCATTAATTTGTGTTTATTTCACGCTGATGGCCCTATAAAGAAAGAGCTAATCTAAAAGAGAGAGAGAGAGAGGACTCCCCCCCTTCACATACACACACAACCCTCTTCTCATTCTCCAAGCGCGCCCCTCCCCCCACTCCCCCGAGGGTCACCGATACAGTTTTTAAACGTCGCTTTCCCTTTCAACCGGACCTTCAGATAAGCGTTCTAATAGCCGCCACGTCACGGCGCGTGTTTGCAAGCCCGGTGTACGCATGCTCAGCGCTGTTCATTTCCGAGTCGGCCATGTCAATCTTGTGCCACGACCCCTGTAGCCCTGATTGCCAGCATGCTTGCGACCTCTGGTCCTCGCTTCATTTGGCCCACACCCCACCCCACCCTCCCCGTCTCCCCAACACCACTTTTGGTTATCCGGCTCACCCTCCTCCCCCCTCCTCGTCCTCCACTCCACTACTCACCCTCTCATTCACGGTGGAAGACAATCTCTATTTTTCCCCCCTTCCACAAACGTCTCAAGTCAATTTTCAGATCACTTGAGTTCGTCTTGACTCATTCAGAGAGTAACACTCCATTTGCTTCTGGAGTTGATTTAAAAAGAAAGAAACAAAAAAAAATACGACTCTCTCTCTCTCTCTCGCTCTCTCTCCCTCTCTCTCTCTCTCTCTCTCTCTCTCTCTCTCTCTTACTTTTTTACAGATGGACAAAGCGCTGACTGGTGTTTAAAAGAAACTTTGTGTGGAAGATCCACACAATGATTTATGGGTCAAACGTAATTAATTGATGTGTCCTTTGAAAAAAAAATGAAAAAAAAAATCAAAAAGATTGAAAGAACAAGGTATGAGCTTCTGTACAACTAACAAATTAAAAAACAAAAAATAGCCAACAACAATGGCTTCCGGAAGTAAAGGGTGCTGAGGTCAATATGAAAACGAGGCAATGTGTGCATTATGTGTTGGATTTAGGGAAATGGCGTAGAAACAAAGAAGATTCCCCCCGCCCCTCCCCCCTTTCCCAAGACTAATCGGAAAGAAATTAATACTTTTTGACGTAATCAATTGACAGGGGCCGTGATTTGGAAGCAGACTGCCGGGGGTCAGCGTGATTTTAATCCGGGCCGCGCATGAATTGCATTAACGGCCATTAGTCAATGACGTCATTCTATAAATTAATGTAAACTTTGAAATGATGGCTTGATGTATTAATGTTTTGCCTTCAAAAATCAAATTTTTTTTGTTGGCTTTCAATATTCTTTTATTGTTAGCTCAGCCGTTTTCATTGTTTATGTCGTTGTTGTTGTTTTTGATAGAGTATATCCTTAAGTCCTTAAATACATAATCGTCTAGCCTGTGTGTCTCCCTCAGGTAGTTTTCATATCGTGCGGTGTATGCGTTATATTTCATACATTTCTTTGTTATTTCTGTTCATATCGTATTCTTTTCATGGCAATAAAGGCAGCATGTTCAATTCTATTGCAGTATTTCGTATATTTCTTTGTTATCCCTTCTGTCGGATTTCGTTCAGCCAGCTTCAGCAGGCTTTTCCAAGTTTTTATATATATATATATATATATATATATATATATATATATGTATGTATATTGCTAATATATTATTGCTACACTATAGTCCATATGAAGTTGAGAAACCCCTCCAGTAATGGTGTACTGGTGATGATAAAACTGAAATCAATAAACTTTAAGGAAAAGAGCATCAAACGTGTTAATATTTATATACCTATGTTTGTGTGTGTGTCAGAGAAAGAGAGACGTGATTTATTATGAGCCTTTAGAGAGAGAGAGAGGGGGGGAAGGGAGATAGAGAGGTAGAAAGAAGAGAGGGAATGATAGGTTGAGAGATGAAGTGAGAGGGGATTGGAGAGGCAGAGAGGGATAGAGAGTGGGGAAGGGAGAAAGAGGGAACGAGAGGGAGACGGAGAGGGGGTGGAGAGAGGAAACGAGAGGGAGGGAGGGAGGGATAGAGAGAGACGGAGCAAGGGAAACGGAGAGAGGGAACGAGAGAGAGGGATGGAGAGAGAGGAAACGAGAGGGAGGGAGGGAGGGAGAGGGATAGAGAGACGGAGGGAGACGGAGAGAGGGAAGGAGAGAGAGGGATGGAGAGAGAGAGAGGGAGAGAGAGGGAACGAGATGGAGAGAGGGAGGGAGGGAGGGAGAGAGAGTGATAGAGAGAGACGGAGGAAGGGAGACGGAGAGAGGGAAGGAGAGAAAGGGATGGAGAGGTGGTTGGAGAGAGAGGAAACGAGAGGGGGAATGAGAGAGGGAGGGAGAGAGAAGGATGAAGAAAGGGAGGGGGGCAGGGAGAGAGCGATGGAGAGAGGGAGGGATATGGAGAGAGAGACGTAATTTAAATCAAATCCCATGGTGTACTGTCATCTACCTCTGTCTTATGTGGGTGTCTCCCTCCAACGCCCCTGAATGATTCGCACAGGAAAGAATGAGAAAAAAAAGGGCACTACAAAAAAAAAAAGTTTTATGAATGTTTCACGGGATGACGCTACCAGCATCTCATTCACACAGGAACATTATAAAGCTATCTTTATATCTGTCTGATTGTCTAGCAGTCTGATCACATGTCTTTACACCCAACACAATTTTGAAAATTAACTATGTATCGAAGATTCTCTATATGTGAAAGCGCCCCACAAGCACGTATAACACCCCCACTAATCTACCCACCATCTCCATTCTATTCTAATTCCGTCTCGGAACTCTCCACCAACCGACGACCGATCCTTATTTGTTTTTCGCGCCCCCGAAAGTTTGTCAGACGTGAGTAGCTCCATTGTTTTCTCTAAACATAATCTTGCACATCATCTCAACTCACACTTGTCTAGCTTTCATTACCTATTAGATAATGAACACCCCCCCCCCCGGACCCACACACACCCTTAATCACCTCCAGAAACGTGCTGGAACTTTTGGAAGAGGTGGAAAAGGGGGGGGGGTTGGTATTGAGGGCCCCAGTCAGACTGCATCCGGAGAGCCATTCTATAGCGGATAATGAGCACTAATGGAATGACCAGCGGTCATCTTGATAGCCCCTCTGTCCAGACGAGTCGTTTGTCCGTGACTGGTCGACTGACAGACTCGTGGAAATGTATCCCTTTCACCCTCCCCCCCCTCCTCACAAATACTCCGCCGACCGCATCTTCCCCCACATTCAACCATTTCCCTTCTCTCTGCGTCATTGCCTTTGGGGGGATGGGATTGAGGGGAGGTAAAGGGGGGGGGGTGCTTTGAATGAAAATTACTCTTTTTGTATCAACACATTAAATAGAGCTGGACGTTAGTGAATGGGGGGGGGGAGGGAAACGCGATGGGGGGGGAGAGGTTCAAAGGTCACTAGAAAATAACGGATCGATATATAGGTGGGGAGAAATGAGCGAAAGGGTGGGGGAGGGGATATTAAAACCAGAGGTGTTTAAGTTAGGTTGTTTTATTTTGTGTGGGGGGAGGGGGGTCTGGGGGGGGGTTATTGGTCGGATTTCATCCATAATTTAGTGCATCTCGACCTGGGCTTCGGGGGGTTGAAGTACTTATCGACTACTTCTGGCCGTGTAGACGTTTGCGCACCATGGCGGAGTGTGAAAGCCGCGCTGCCGTCTGCCACATCAACGCCCTGGAAATGACGTCAGTTGAATAAGATTTTTATTTTTCTCCTAGATGTGACGTGCTCGTGGTTTCTCCTGGGATATTGTACCGTAAATATGCCGTGAGTGTGCCATGAGTGTGCCGTCAGGTACGGTGAGTGTGCCGTCAGTTACGGTGAGTGTGCCGTCAGCTGCGGTGAGTGTGCCGTCAGTTACGGTGAGTGTGCCGTGAGTGTGCCGTCAGTTACGGTGAGTGTGCCGTCAGTTACGGTGAGTGTGCCGTCAGTTACGGTGAGTGTGCCGTGAGTTACCATGAGTGTGCCGTGAGTGTGCCGTTAGGTGTGCCGTTAGTGTACCTTGAGTGTGCCGTTAGTGGACCATTAGTCTACCGGGAGTGTGCCGTTAGTGCACAGTGAGGATACCGCGAGTATGCCTTGAGTCATCACACAAAAAGTTTAAAACAAAGTTAACACCTACACAACTGGCAAGAGAACGGTACACATAGACAATTACACAGAGAACACAGACAACAGCACAAACATCGTCACAGACAACAGCACATTTAACAACACAGACAAAAGCACAGAGAGCAACACAGACAACAGCACAGACATCAACACAGACAACAGCACATACAGCATCACAGACAATACAGTACTTATCTTTCGGTTAGTTGTCGCAATAAATTTCTTGGCGATTATGTAAATATCCAAATACTAAGCTTTTGATTATTTAGAGACTTGTATCAAGTTTTCCAAGAAGCAGATGGTTAGAGGAGTGAGACCTTAAAGCCATAGAAGTGGGAGAGTGGAGGAAGAAGACCATGGATCGGGAAAAGTGGAGATAAGTAGTATGGAAGGCCAGGGCCCTAAACGGACAGTAGAGACAAAGAAAGAAGAAGAAGACGAAGAATACCAAGTTTTAACAATTTAAAAAACATAAAACTGAAAAATTCTTCAGTAGAATCATACGGTTCATACCTCTCTTTTTATTACTTACAAGAAATTGGTATAGGGGTGTACCATTTCCGAGACGATTATTTTAAATAGTTTTTTTTTTTTTTAATTTTTTTTTTAATTTTTTTTTGACGCCGCCATTGCCAGCATGGTAGGGTGTAGGGTGCCTACCACACCAGCGTTGTTGGCGGCACTGATGCACGTCTGCCATGCCTACAGAGCGGCGGGGTGAGTGTACCCGCTATCATCTGCAGGGATGGCAGAAAGATGGGTTTTTATCCTTGCCCAAACTGGCCAGACCAGCAGGGTGTGTGTACTGCCGATCGGCCAGAATGGCAAGGAAAGGTGTTTTTCCTGCCACTCGGACAGAGAGGAGGGTGTCGTGTGCCTGTACCCTCAGCCCGAAATGGCAGGCTGCGCAGGTGTGCTTGAGTGGGACGGAGTGGAAGGGTTGTGTGCCGACCACATCCGTCACCACCGCCAGCTGTGAATACTGCGGTCTCGGATAGTCCTCATTGACCACAGTACCACCACCCTCGCAAGTAATGGTTTTTTTTTTCCTGACTAGAGAACCCCTATGATCCATCCCCCGTGGATCATGGTATGTCTCTCAGACCAGGAAGGAGAGATCATAAAATATCATTCCAAAATATACTATATTGATCTTTACATGATCAAGTAATCTATTACTATTTTAAATAGAATATATAGGATCACTAAAGCAGTAGCAAATAGAATTATGTCGGGGTATTAGTACTTTTTTGAACTAGCGTTCATCTGTAGTATCTACACCTGAGCATATCTGAGCATACCTGTATGACTGGGCGCATCCCCTCCCCTTGGGGCCTTGTCAAATATTTCTCAAAGTATCCACTGACCAACACCCCACATTTATTGAACTCCCCGACACTACCTGTTATGCTGAGTGGTTTAAACATTGTGAGAATCGTTGAGAGTCAAGACACTCAGCTCATTATTGATCACTAAGTTCGATTAAACCGTTCCAATGGTGTTTTTTTTTTCATTTTTTTTGGTAAGTGTGGGTATGGGGATTCTTGACTGTGTTGCGTCTATTTTGGAGGTGCATCGGGCCCTCGTATAAAAGGCCCACGTATATTATTAGGGGCCTGCTAAGACCAGGACCGTTTGTCTCACAAGCGGAGAGTCAAATTTGAAAACATAATATAACCCCACCCACCCACCCTTTTCCCCCATGTGGACGGCACATCACTCTCTGCATGTGAGTACATACCTACTTGGGAATAATTACCCCCCCCCCCCCCAAATACCGCACCAGGTTCAGGTGTTCGATCAGCACTGATCATTGTTCAACATGTATGACAAGTGGACCTATCATCAATAATAAGATCGATAAACCGGTACAGGTCTACATAATTCATGTGTGGGACAAGAGATATGGCCACACTACAGCTCACGTGGATACCCCTGGGGTAAAGGGAGATGGGAAAGGATTGGGCGCCACATTCCATCTTCTGTCCTGGAAGTGAAAATTCTTCACCGCATCATCTGTACAGATTGGTGGTGGTGGTGGTGGTGGTGGGGGGGGGGGTTGGGGTGTAGTATCCTTTTTATGGGTCAAAAAGGAACATTTAGGGCTATTTGAAACACTGGGTGGATGACCACTGATAATCTCAACGGTCCGCCTCTGGACAGACGGTTTAAAGAGAAAATCTCAAGTTTAATAACTGGTTATTACGAAACGCTCATACCCTCTTGTTTTAGTCCAATCAGAAATGAATGTCTAGATCATGGGTGGGCACATTTTTTTTAATCGCGGGCCACATTGGGTTCGTAAATTTCACTGGGCGGGACGGACCAGTAACAGATTAATGGAGTATTGAACTAATTAACGATTGGAGGGCCGGATTAATTATTCATCCATCGGGCAGGGTTAATCAGTCATCCATCGGGCCGGGTTAATCAGTCATCCATCGGGTCGGATCAATCAGTCATCCATCGGGCCGGATCAATCAGTCACCCATCGGGTCGGATCAATCAGTCATCCATCGGGTCGGATCAATCAGTCATCCATCGGGCTGGATCAATCAGTCACCCGTCGGGTCGGATCAATCAGTCATCCATCGGGTCGGATCAATCAGTCATCCATCGGGCCGGATCAATCAGTCATTCATCGGGTCGGATCAATCAGTCACCCATCGGGCCGAATCAATCAGTCACCTATCGGGCCGTGGTTGGACGACGGCTAATCTAGATGGACTCTCTAGCTAAAGAATGACAGTATGATTAAATAAACCATAACTGTGTACATCTGACAGCAAAATTTTTACAAGTCATCTAAAAAAAAAAAAAAAAAATTGAAAAACAAAAAAAAATAAAAATTGAAACAAATTAATTACAATTCTTGTTAACATCTCCAACAGTTCTACTAGCCTCGATTGTACTGGTCATAAGAGTTGGTGTTGACATTGACGGGGTACAACTAAAGGAAATGATTTGAAAACCGTGGGTTCAGGATGAAACAGATACGATCGAATTCCGCTCTTGATTCCCTATGTGGCTCTAGGTACCCTGTGTGGCCCTAAAATGTGATACTTCCATGAAAAGGAAGTATTTTTATCCATTAATTCATTCACTTTATTTCGCTCTAAAAAAGGAAAGTTTCAAAGGGCTCATTTTAGGTAAGTATAGTGTAGAATTCATCTGTTACTATAACCTCGGCATATGAAGGGATTGTGTGGTTAGAGCAACGCCCAGCCGCATTTACTACCCCCCAACTCAAAGTCGGGTACCTATTTAAAGCTGGGTGGTGAACTTGTGGGACTTATTCCAGGACCTGAAACAAATCCTAAAGTTCACGCTGAGATTCGAACCCGGTACACCTCTGGTCGACAGTTGAGTGCTCTACACCGCACGACAACCGGTTTAATATTATTAGAATTAACTACAGTGTGGCTCCTCACAGGGCATAAACTATAATGGAATACCATAATGTAGCTTTCATCCTTGTATATAAACTATAATGGAATACCATAATGTAGCTTTCATCCTTGTATATAAACTATAATGGAATACCATAATGTAGCTTTCATCTGAGTACATAAACTATAATGGAATACCAGAATGTAGCTTTCATCCTAGTACATAAACTATAATGGAATACCAGAATGTAGCTTTCATCCTAGTACATAAACTATAATGGAATACCAGAATGTAGCTTTCATCCTAGTACATAAACTATAATGGAATACCAGAATGTAGCTTTCATCCTAGTATATAAACTAAAATGGAATAACATAATGTAGCTTTCATCCTTGTACTTAAACTATAATGGAATACCAGAATGTAGCTTTCATCCTAGTACATAAACTATAATGGAATAACATAATGTAGCTTTCATCCTTGTACTTAAACTATAATGGAATACCAGAATGTAGCTTTCATCCTAGTACATAAACTATAATGGAATAACATAATGTAGCTTTCATCCCTTGTATTTAATCACATAATGGAATACCAGAAATGTAGACTTTCATCCTAGTACTTACGTAAACTATAATGGAATATGCCAGAATGGTAGAACTTTCATCCCAGTACATAAACTATAATGGAATACCAGAATGTAGCTTTCATCCTAGTACATAAACTATAATGGAATACCAGAATGTAGCTTTGTTTGACCTAATTCATTGCCAGTTATTAAATCCGCCCCCCCCCCCAAACCATTTGCTCTATTTGTTGTATTTTCTTATTTTACCGACAATAGTTTAAATCGTTTGTCAGTCAAGGAACAAGATATATTAACGGTCGAAGATTGCGACCGTGAAGTCAACGGCAGCATGGATCTCTGTTATGACGGACTTTTAGTAAACCGAAATCTTCCATCTTCTTCATTTTTGTTTGAAACAACAATAACAACATCATGGTAAGAGAAGAGATTGACGACTAGCCACATATGTGCTTATGTGTAGGGTTGGGGTAAAGTAATGGGGATATCTTTTGTATTTATTTTTGCACTTTCACTTGAGTAAAGCAACAATCTATTTATCAAGCGAAAGATGTCACAACGGATGAGACCCCTCCCACCTTTGAAGAGATATGGAATTGCATCAAGATGTGTCGCGCTCGGCGATGGCTGGAACCAAATCGATCTCCTCGAGTAGGAAATGGGAGGAAATAGAGTAAAAAAA
The DNA here is from genome assembly GCA_021962125.1 of Bulinus truncatus. NCBI lineage: Eukaryota > Metazoa > Mollusca > Gastropoda > Planorbidae > Bulinus > Bulinus truncatus. The sequence goes on from JAGDYQ010000315.1 coordinate 388,883, forward strand.
TAAAAATCGAGGCGAGGTGAGTTGAGAGAAGTGAAAAAGAGAGAGGCGATATAGAAAAAGGTGGAGGTAGTGAGGGGTGAGGGGGGTTAAGGTGGCCACCATCGTTGAATAGGAAATGGGCGACTCGACAATGCTAGGCGTGGGGCTGTACGGAACACAATGACAAACCTGTTCTCTCTCTCTCTTACGTCTGTCTCTAGCTCTCCGCGTCTCTCTCCATCTCTATACTTCTCTAATCGCGGTTCTCCCTACTCTCTTACACTCGTCTCTCTAATTTTCTTTTCTCTCTCTCTCTTCTTCTCTCATTCACTCCCCGTCTGTCTTTCTATCTCTTGGATCTCGGTATTTTATCTCTTTCTCTCTCACTCACTCCCCGGCTCCCCCTCTTTCTCTCTCTCTTTCTCTCTCTCACTCATTCACTCCCCGTCTCTCTCTCTCTCTCTCTCACACACACCTTTATTTGATCTCTTTCTCTGTCACTCACTCCCAGGCTTCCTCTATATCTCTCACTCCCTGGCTCTTTGTTTTTTATCCCTTTCTCTCTCTCTCTCCCTATCTCTCTCTCTCTCTCTCTCACACACACACACACACACACACACACCTGCCTTCCAACTGCCATTACCAAATACAAACTAATAAAAACCGTATAGCGGGTGATCTCACTAAAACATGGTGTGTGGGGGAGGGGGGGTATGGGGAGAGGACCCACAATCATGAAGACAGAAGACATTATAAACGGGACGGATGGATAGTTTATGTGCAAGGTCTAATGAAGTCAGCGATTCCAGAATCGTCTGGTTACTTTTGGGATGACATAACAGAGTGACCATTTACCCAATGATAGGCCGACCAGTCGGCATCCATTTCTACTGATACTGGGGGGGGGGGGGAGTCTGGGGGCGGGGAACGTCTGGTGGGAAAAAATAAACCAGGTCTGCACCGGAACTGGCCATTACAAATATATATAAAGGGATAAATATCAAAGAGTACCCGGTATTCAACTGCATATACTGTATGGGCCAGTCGTGGTCAAACTACGTCCAGGGGGGCCTAATCCAGCTCGCCCTCTCGTTGCAGAGTGAAACAGAGCGATTTGACTATTATGTTTTGACTTTTAGCTTTTATTTTATATTAGTTTATGTCTACCCTTCATCCATCTTATCTTGGCCCGGCCCGCCGATGAAATTTACGAGCCCAGTTTGGCCCGCGTTTCAAAACGTTTGCCCACCCATGGTAGAGACCAATACATAGAGGGTGGTCTAAGGAAATATCACGACAAGCCCCTGCCCCCAGCTCACCCACCATACACTAATGCATAAATATAGATCGATGAGTCACTCGGGTATATATATATATATAAATATATATATATATATATATATATATATGATAAAACAACAGCTGATAATAGCTGGCAACATGAACATTTATAATAGTTGGCAACATGAACATTTATAATAGTTGGCAACATGAACACTAATAATAGCTGGCAACATGAACATTTATAATAGTTGGCAACATGAACATTTATGATAGTTGGCAACATGAACACTAATAATAGCTGGCAACATGAACATTTATAATAGTTGGCAACATGAACTCACTTATAATAGTTGCCAACATCAATACTTCTAATTAGGGGCCTCAAGTATTAAAAATTTTAACGGAACCCAAGATTTAAATGCTGGGGTAGGGGGGTGGGGCGGTCTTGACATTGCCCTATAAATGTAACTTTGCCTAGCGCCCCACCACCACCACCCCTCCCCATCCCCCCTTTAAAAAAAACAAAAGCCGCACATGCCTCGTCTGGCTGGAAACAGTTGTGTGGACAACGTTAACTGAATTGATGACGCTTACGAGGCAAAAGTGTTAAACGCGAAAGGATTATTAGATCTTAGCTGACATATCTTCTTCTCTCGACACTCAAGATTAATGTGAAGTCTAGTTTCATAATACGTTCCACCCCCCGCCCACCCCACACCCCTCCCCCACCCTCCCGAACCGGCCACCTCCCATTTTTTTTTTCTTATTTCATTCAAGTCTCTTCTATTCAAGAAAGTTTTAATAAGAAAGTGTCTAACAGACAAGCCCTTGAGCGCCCTTGTCTGTGACACCCATTGCCTTACCTCCCGGTGAGTACAGGGAGTAAAAAAAAAAGGAGAGAGAGGGGGTGTGGGGGTGCGGTGTGAGGGAGAGACAGAGAGAGGGGGGAGTAATATCCAGCAGGTGTAATGAGATTGTCTGCAGCTCACCAACAACACGCATGCCAAGACAAAGTTCTCTCAAAAGTGAAACTTTTGACAGACAGAATCGGGTTCGTTTTTTATTTTTACCCCGGCAGTTAGATTTAGTCTTTGTATATATATCCAACAGTGAAAGTCAAGGGCTGTATATATATATATATAATCCCCCCCCCAAACGGTTGGATCAGACTTAATGGGAGCAGATGTTTTAGTCCAGTTAGAGATAACTGGGATCGGGGGGGGGGGAGATGATTTATTGCTAGACGATGGGAAGGTATGAGACTGGATTTTTTTTTGGTTCTGAAATAAATGAAACAAAAAAAAAATTAAATATGTGTCCACCACACTAGCATGATTGTTTATGGTCATATAAATTCCATTATGAAAGCGAAACCAAGTAAAATGGACAAAAATTCTATTTTGCTTCTCTTTACTTATGATAGTATATTTGTCCTTAAAAAGACCTTTGGTCAACGGATTACCTCGACATAAAAACAGACTTAGCTTTAAAAGATTATATTTTAAATTTGTAGTTATACAAACTTATGCGTCAAATAGAAAACGATCACTCTCTCTCTCTCTCTCTCTCTCTCTCTCTGTCTGTCCATCTGTTTATATCTGGTGATTTATTCTCCAATGGGACGTGCACTCGTGCGGGGTAGAGCGTTTGACCGTCGACAGGAGGGATCCTGGGTTCGAACCTAAGTGAACACCTTGGGATGTTGTTAGGTCACTGACTCTAAGTGAGGGGTGGTGGATGGGGTTATAGGTGGCTAGGCATTGTGCTAGCTAGCCACACAATCCCTCAATATGCCGTGGCCAATGAAACAGATCAATTCTTCACTTCATCTTCCCCGATGATCTTTTTCATGCCAAGCTAGCTTTTAAAAAAAAATGATATTAACTGATATTATGCATTTAATATTATGATTAACATTTATTTTCTTTCATTTCATTTATTAAGGAGACCCCCGTGGTTTCTTCTAGCCCCCTACACATCCCATACAAGCCTATATTCACTAAATGTCTTTAAAATAGTACAAACGAGAAAAGTCATTTTTTCACACAATCGAACAACAGGTTTTGATTACTGGTTAAAGTAACACACAATTAAAGACTCCTTATGGCCCGCCCCTTCCCCCCCTCCCCCTAGCACCACCACCCCTCATTCCTCCTATATCACTGATGTTTTCCCAGTATCTCATTCCACAACAAGAGCATCAACCTGTATCCTTTAATTCCAGATTGGCCCAGTTTTTGAAACATTCACTCAGCCCCCCAGAAGACAACAAGAAGATCGTCTTGCATGCCACTCCCGTGTGCGGCGCACACAAACACAAACCGCTGAGCGTCTTCCGAAAAAAAAATAATAATAATCGCCGGTAATGATGTCTCTTTTAAGTAAGGAACAAACTCTTTCAACTGGTTCACCCCCCCCCCTCCGTTTCCCCAGCCCCACCCTCCTCTTTAACAGTATATGTTCGTGAATCAAGGAAAATAAGAATGGACCCTCCTTCCTCCTCCGCCTCCACCATCAAAAAAATAATAAAATGTAATGAGATCTACTTCCAACGAGTCTCAAACGCGTATACATACAGAAGCGGAGACCAGGGTGAGGTAAGGGGTGATGGGGGGGGGTGGAAAGTTTGATCAAACAAACAACGCCTTTGAAACGCGGGGGTGGGGGGGGGGGTCCCCGAGTGCACCCATGGTTCTTAGCTCCCTCCAGCTATGTAAACCTGGTAAATTGTAGTTAACGACGGATGGATTTCATGTGTCACATATTGTTAGCCGGTATGTGTCGGTTCTCTTGCAGCTGGGATTGATACCTTATGCTGCTGCTCTGTCGTAGGAACAAACAGAACCGCACAAGAAATAATGGGAGAGGAGCTGGTTGTCATGGAAATTAAATAAATAAAGCTGAATCATTTTGAAATTGATTTGAGCTCGCTAAGTGTTATTTTTTTGCGTAAGTAGTTACGTCTCTCTGTGTGTGGTGTATTATGTTAAAATTGAAGCTGAAAAAAAGTTCATATAGCCTGTTAAGGTATCGGGGCAGATGAAAATGTAGAATTCATTCGTCAGAGATCGTATGAATAGCACAACTCCCAAATGTCTTTAGTTCCCTAATGTCTTTAGTTCCCAAATGTCTTTAGTTCCCTAATGTCAGACACCCGTTTAAAGCTGGGTGAACTTGGGTGAATCTACACCGAATTTCACCCGGAAAAATTCCTGCGGTTCTCACCGAGAATCGAACCCGACACTACCGGGTCGACAACCAAGCGTTCTGTACCACTCGGCCATTATATAGAGCAGAGGCTTCGTAGCTAGTAGGTATGGGGGGCCTAGGCCCTTGAGCGAGAATCATTTGATGGGCCTAGAGGGACAACGCGCCCATTCTTCTAATAATGCGGGCCTTTTGATGGCACGTTATGTAGATACAGAGGCGTACCTAAGGTGGGGGGGGATGAGAGGTCCAAATTCGAAAGTCCCGCCTGGCCCCAGCTCGAGGGGAGCCCCCAAATTTTTTTAACATTAAATATTAAGTACATTATATCATGTCATGGTGTTGAATGTCAAAATGAAAGCCCCCCCAAAGAGGCCAAGCCCCCCGGGCCCCCATATCCCTAGGTTCGGCACTGTGTAGATATCCCCTTCTACTTTTACTTTTCTTACAGTAAGGTAAACAATTACTTGGGTTCCCCCAGTGAGTGTACCATCATCTCTGGTCGACTCCTAGTTCCATTACTCAAAAGAGTAGGACAGTTTTCTTTAACGTAGTGTTGTTTTCGTTGACGAAAACTAAAACTAAAACCTTCGTTAACGAAAATGTTGACTTTTCGTCAACGAGAACTAAAACTAAAACTAAAACTAAAATTAGCAGCAAGACTAAAACTAGACGAAAACTGAAATTATTACAGAAAAAAACGAAATAAAAACTGAATTTAAAATATAGTGTTGCTTTCGTTCACGAAAACTAAAACTAAAACCTTCGTTAACGAAAATGTTGACTTTTCGTCAACGAGAACTAAAACTAAAACTAAAATTAGAAGCAAGACTAAAACTAGACGAAAACTAAAATTATTACAGAAAAAACGAAATAAAAACTGAAACTAAAATATGACCTGGGACTAAAACAACACTACTTTAACGAGAGTCTGATAATGGAGTATCGTTTCACATTTAGCATTTTCACCCTTAAAAATGTAATATGCCCGCATAGGACTCGTCAATCAACGAGTTTCTGAATCTGGGTTACGGCAGGTAGGAAATAGGAGAGGAACTACTGGACCCCATCAAACAATCCAAATCGGCTCAGGTACAGGGCCGCTTTATCAACTAGGCACAATAGGCACTGTGCCTAGGGCCTACGGACTTTTTCAAGGGCCTATGAAAGCCAGAACATAAAGTGAAAACAAAGTTCAGAATGCCAATAAAATTTAATAATGTTTGTATTAAAGTAACTATATATAACCGTGTGAGATGAGCAAGTCAAGCTGCAGTGCTGCAGATCTGTAAATTACAGTCTGTTAACTTTTTGGCTCTTTGTCTTAACAAAGTCTCATATGAGTATGACGTCCTCAAAGTTTATTTAGATTTCAAATCGCAAAGAAGTGCGGGTGCATTCTTGAAAAAAATATTAAAAATGAAGTCGGGGAGAGCCTACGACTTTGAAAGGGCCTATGGCCTACGATGACCTTAAAACTGCCCTGGTCAGGTTAGTACAAAATCTTCCAGTCACCTAGTAATAGCAACATATCTATTTTCATTCAACCGTTTAAAATGTGCACATTAATTCTTTTATTATCTAACCCATGATTTTATTAATTTTGTAGGCTAGCCAGGAAGTTGTTATGGCCAGAGGCAGACTTAAGAACGGGCGCGAGCCCATGACCCCATTTCATTTAGGGGGTCCCATAGAGCCATGTTGTAGGCCTTTTGATATGTCTCTCTTTGTCTAAATTGTTAAGCCGCCACTTGCCAGTTTCCTTCTCTTCTCTCCCAACCCCTTATACGTACACGACGGTCAGGTCTTAAAAAAACACGGTAACCTACAGGTCCTCTCTCCTTCCACCCACCCGATGGTCAGTCCTTAATGAAAACGAGATGACCTACTGGTTTAATCAATTCCACGCCCCCTCCCCCCACCCAAATAATAATTTCAGGATGTGACCTGGTATAGAGTGACATCAGGATCACTCCACATTGAAACATATTGGAACATCCATTGGATTCATATATATATATATATATATATATATATATATATATATATATACTAGTTGCAAGTACCCGGCTTTGCCCGGGTTTTAAAATAAGGTTTTCTGTTTACCTTCTACCTACCCCCTCTCTCCCTTCCTCTCTCTCCCTCCCTCCCTCTCCCTCCCTTTCCCTCCCTTTCCCTCCCTCCCTCTCTCTCCCATTTCTCTCCCTCCCACCCTCCCTCTCCCATCTCCCCTCTCCCCCTCCTTCTCTCCCCCCTGTCCATCCCCCTCCCTCCCTCTCTCCCCCTTCCTCCTTCCCTCTCTCCCTACCTTCCCCCTCTCTCTCTTATCTCTTACTCCCATTTCTCCCATCCTCTCTCTCCCTCTCTCCTTCCCTACCCCTCTCTCTCCCTCCCCTAACCCCTCTCTCCCTCCCTTCTTTCTCCCTCCCTCCCTCCTTTCTCCCTCCCTCCCACTCCCGTCTCCCTCTCTCCCCCTATTCCTCTCTCTCCCTCCCTCCCCCTCTACCTTTCCCTCCCTCCATTTCTCCCTCCCTCCCTCTCCCTCCCTCTCTCCCATCTCTCTCTCTCCCCATTCATCCCTCCCTCATTCCCTCTCTCTCCTCCCTGCCCCCTCACTCTTTCTCTCTCTCTCCCTCTCTCCCTCCCTCTCTTTCCCTCCCTCCCCTCTATCTCCCTCCCTACCCCCTCGCTCCCTCCCTTCTTTTCTCTCTCCCTCTCCCCTGCTCCCTCTCCCATCTCCCTCTCTCCCCCTCCTTCTCTCCCCCTGTCCACCCCCTCCCTCCCTCTCTCCCCTCCCTCCCCCTCCTACCCTCCTTTCCTCTCTCTCCCCCTGCCCCCTCTCTCTCTCTTTATCTCTCCCTCCCTCCCTCACTCTCTCTCTCTCTCTTATATATATATATATATATATATAAATACATATATATATATATATATATATATATATATATATACATACATACAATACAGCACCAGCGCGCAAGTTCTATTCAATCATAGGGAAATGACGTCACAGAGGAATTTTATTTATGGCGCCGTCGAGATTACTTTAATATAGTAAAATACTAAAATAAAAAAAAAATAATTACAATTAAACTACCCATCGAGATGAAACGAAACCTGTCCTATAACCTACCCCATGTAATTATGTGTATGTGTAACAAATTTCACGTTATTTGTTTGTCTGGATCTTGAGTTATAAGGGAACAGACAGACAGACAGACAGACAGACAGACAACGAATGCGTCTTATAAGTATATATATATATATATATATATATATATATATATATATATATTGATATAAATAGGATATACGTCTTTTTTTCATTCAAACTTTTCAACAATTAGACAATAACCTTCATGTAAAAAGAAAAAAAAAACAGTGTATAAACCATTCATTAATTCTTCCATTTTCTTTTTAAATTTATTCCATGTTTTTTATCCGCTCAGTTAAATTCTACCCTCCCATTCTCTTCCACCTCACTTTCTCCAACCATCCTTGTCGATGTCTTGATTCACCGAATATCGTCTTTAAAAGCCCCCTGCATACGTTTCGCCACCCAAGTTGATCCGATGGAAAAATTTATTTTGCTTACGACAAGCCTCGTTCCGGTTTTAACCTCCATGTTTTGTAAATAACGTGTCAATGAGCAGACGACTCCCGCCGACAACCCAACCCATCCCCCCCCCTCACCACAAGATGTCGTCTTCAAGCGAGAATAACTCCTCCCGCACTAGACGAAAGGGGATTCTTTCCTCTTTTATGGTTTGGGATTGGGGGAAGAATTTATTTTTGTACAAAATAAAGGAAATTAAAAGTCTTATTACTAACAACCTTCGCACCTTTTCAAGATAGATTGACATTTAGTCTAGAGTGTACTATCTAGCTACAGACAATCTTAAATCTTATTATTGATTGTTGCTGTAAAGAAGTGGTGCAGATAGAACAATTACAAACGCCAACTAAAATTGGGATAGTGGGGGATGGGGGGGGGGAGAGAGAGAGAGATAAAACAATAGTGTGAATAGAGATCTGGTTGTCTTCTTTTCCCGAACTGTATTGCTTGCCACATGTCGATGGACCCATTAATGCAAGATTGTTTACGGTATTACCTATTGAGTTACTGTTCTTGTTGTCATACTTGTTGGAAACAGGTGTATCGTTACTAAGGGCAACACCCACCAACATATGTAATATCTCCACCCCTCCCCCGAACAGAAATGGTATATAAACGTTGTGAAACTTTTTGCCTGCTCTATCTACCAAGATGTGGACTTTGCGACTGTGCTTTCTTAATCTGTCAGCCGGTGTAGCGAAGAAATCGACGCTGGTCATTTTGTGTTGTGGTCACAGGGTAGGTTGCTGACCTCAATAATTTTGATTGAGGCCCTACTGATAAGTAATTTTTTTTTAATTATTGGCCAGTTCTAATGATTTTATTATGCGTCCTCACCCAGAGAGATCTCCACCTTAAAGACACTCCCCTGACCACCGTCATGTGATAATATATGTTTAAAATTTACCAGCAGCTACATCCTAACCTGACAAACCTTTCACCCTTCCGAACAGCTATATTAGTAGAATTAAAAAAAAAAACAGAACAGAAGAAATTGAATTTGGTGAGATGCCGTTAGCTCTCCCAGAGAAATAAATATAAATAAATAAAAAAAAAAGATACAACAGGAAGTGCAAGTACCAGTACAGCCAACCATCACCACCAGAGTGCGATTGGGGTAAACGGACACAGCGATTGGTACTCAGCAGTAGCATTCTTCTCACTACCTCGGCCCCCAACATTTAGACCCACCTGTCTCCACCTGGCTTTCCCCTCCCCTTACCCCCACCCAACTGCACGTGCACTGAACTGTCACTTTCGTCCCCTAGGACGCAGTGTGTAAAAATAATAATAATAATGTTTTAATTTCAAACAGAATGTAATGAACGTAAACTGGAGTCTGTAGGGGGGTGGGGGTGGGGTAGGTGAGCAGTCAGGAAGGTGAACTGAGGTGGTGGGGGGTGGGGGGGCTGTCACCCATGCCAAAGACGTTCTAAATTTGTTTGCTCGGAAGCATCTACGTGGACACACGAATGCAAATTTTATAAAGTCTGTGGGGTAGGCGGGCCGCATGTTGCCCGCGCGGGCCGCAATTTGGTCATGTCTGCCTCAGGGTTATGCATCGTCTAGGAATCGGGGCACGCAACATGAATCAACCTCATTATCATCTCCCGTGGTGCCACCATGTCCGTTGCGCCATCGGCTACGGTGGCGGGGGGGGGGGGAGGGGGGTGTGTGAAAGAAGAGCACTATCCAAGAAATATTGGAGGAGGGGGGGGGTGAACCCATTTCGAAGCCATCGACAAGCATCGTTTGAAAACATCATCGGCTACAGGGGTTGACCCGAGTGAAAAGTTGTTAGCACGCGCGAGTGAGCATAAAACGTCCCAGGTTCCTGTCATATATTGGGTTAACAAACTCTCCCCGTCACCCCCCCCCCCTCTCTCTGCTCTTTAGTAATCAACACACTCTTAAGACCTTAAAAAAAAAGCTTGCCCAACTGCACACCCAAAGGAGATTGGCACTACTCCCCCTACCATAATTACTACAGTCTCACAGAGGTCTGTCTATATGATGTAATGGATAAATATCTCATCTTTACAGTGTCTTCACAGATCTCAGCTGTTTGATGAGTAGACAGAAACAATCAAGAGGAAGTTGTAACACAGGACAAACAATAAGTATATCACACTCAAACATCGCATGCACACTGGGCGGCTAAGATGTAGTTATCCCAATCGGCATAAGACTGTAATTACGTTCAAATCCCAGAGACTCGTGGCCCCCGTGTTGTATCCCTCGGCCATACATCGGCTACAGTTGAGCAGATGTTAAAAAAAAAATTACGTTACAAAAAACGACTAAGAAGTGTTTAAGATTTAGATTAAAAAAAAATATTTTGATACAATTCCAACCAAAATATATGGGCTTTCTTTGGACATTCACGTATTGCATTTTTGTATTTACGTTTACATGTATTTGCTTGTTTTTAGTTACTTTTACATGTATTTGCTTGTTTTTAGCTACTTTTACATGTATTTGCTTGTTTTTATTTACTTTTACATGTATTTGCTTGTTTATATTTACGTTTACATGTATTTGCTTGATTTTAGTTATGTTTACATGTATGAATATACAACTTTTGAAATGTGCCATCTGTTGTTAACATATTGTTGTTGTTTTTTTTAAAGTTAGTTTTACATTATAAATTTACATGAAATAAAAACTGTGTCATCTGTATTTTGCATCGGACTTTTTCTTCTTCCTCTGATTTATTTTTCTTTTGTCAATAGCTGGTAAAGCTGTTAACTTCTTCAAACTATTCGCCTATAAAACTGTTGGCGTATGGACATATTACAAACGCTTGTTCCCTATGCTTCGCTGATATTTCCATTGAAATCAACAACAGTACATAAAGTTTACTTAAATATTTAAAAAAAAAATGTCCATTCAGAATGACTTAATTTGTATTTTACGGTTGTGATCTGAACAAAGCAGTTAGCGGGCACTCGATGGGTGAGGGTAGCGGGGGGGGGGGAGGGGGTCGAAACCCAGTTGGGGAGGGTGTGGTTGTTGTTTGACCAATAAGAACATTTCAAAGGATCGTTCACCATAAAATACGGGCACGCTGTTAATATAACAATAATAACCCGGGGGGGGGGATAGAGGAGGTATTGGGGGGGGGGGGTTGTAGAATCTCAGGGGTCCATTTGAAGTGTTATGGACAACGAACCAACGGGACGTAACCCTACGACGTTGTGACATTAGCGATAGTTACCACAAAACACATACGTCCATGGTTTTATTTTTGTTTTATTTTCAGACCGACTATAAACAACAGTTGAGTTTCTATTTATACCGATGATGTAAACTGGTCGTTTTATCGGCATGTAGCCAGAACTCTTTGAAAAACAAATGTTGCAGTTAAGTCCCTTTTTTAAAAAAAAAAATGTCTCTTTTTTTTTAATGGTTCTAGACTGCTGTGATAAAAAATAGCTAACTGTGATTATTTGTAGACGCCGCCTGACCCCCACCCCTCCCCCCACCCTTGGGGAATAAAACATTATTTATTTTGTGTCTTAACAATTAAATACTTGAAAAAAAAGACCAGGTAGCTTTTGGTCATTTCTAATTATAAGCTAATATGTGAAAAAAATGTTGGTCAACGAAAAAATGACCACAACAGGGTGGGGTCATTTGAAGTTGGCGACTAAATGAAACAGCCCCCCCCCCTCCAGGTCTGACTACAATACTGCAGTGCCCTCGTTGAACTGCTCCCACCACCCTGGTTAAGCCGCTCCTGCACAACTCATTACATATTACTAATGGGAGAGTGAAGTGTAATGAGTTTCATTACCATCCAAAAGCCGGCCATGCATTTCAATTTTATGGTCCAGAAGGATTGGACCCATAACGTCAAGAATCATGATTCAGCGCTATAGATATATGTAGTCACTTGGCATAGCTATAGATATATGTAATCACTTGGCATAGCTATAAATATATGTTATCACTTGGCAGAGCTATATATATATATATATATATATATATATATATATATACATATATATATATATATATATATATATATATATATATATATATGTAATCACTTGGCAGAGCTATAGAAATATGTAATCACTTGGCAGAACTTTAGAAATATGTAATCACTTGGCAGAGCTATAGATATATGTAATCACTTGGCAGAGCTATTGATATATGTAGTCACTTGGCTACGAAAGAGTTCAATTACATACAATATTACTTGATAAATTGACTTTTGTTTTCACTCTGTAAGCTAAACACACACACACACACACACACACAAAGTGAGAAACAAAGATAAAACCTTCAGAGTTTTCCAGGTCCTGGTCTAAGTCCCCCTAGTCCACCCAGCTTAGAATGGGTACCCAACTTTTTAAGTTGCGGGGTGTACACTGGGCTGGGCGTCATGCTAACCACACAATCCCTTCATACGCGGAGTCTTACTGAAACATATTATTTCTACACTTCATCTGCCCCGATGAGTCCTTTGGCGATTAAGGGAACTTTACTTTTATATATATATATATATATATATATATATATATATATATATATATATATATATATATTTATAAATATACTATAAAATTGCTTCTAAGTAGACCACAACTGACCGTTTCAATTTAATTTTCAACCCTTACATAATATTACTTTCTATTCCACTAACCCCTTAAAAAATTAACTCCTGGGTTTAACAGCCAATTGTTTGACCATCAAGTCTTTGTTAACTTTACAAACAAAAACTTCAAAAAGAATAAAACCAAAAAAAATCCAATTTCCTTTTTATTAAATTTAAAAAAAAAAGAAATAACGAAAAATGAGAACACAATATGGCCGCTATAAAAACTTCGCCAATAAGCTGTAAATAATTGCAGTACAAAACGATAAGTTAAATTCACAAAGGATCAAATGGGACAGGAAGATGGGTGGAGGGTGGGGGGCGGGGGGCGGGAGGCAAGAAATGTCGGAGGGAATGGGGTGGGGGGGGGGGAAGGCCATTTCGAAGCCATCGTCGAGCATCGTTTGAAAACATCATCGGCTACAGGGGTTGACCCGAGTGAAAAGTTGTTAGCACGCGCGAGTGAGCATAAAACGTCCCAGGTTCCTGTCATATATTGGGTTAACAAACTCTCCCCGTCCCCCCTTCCCTCCCTCTCTCTGCTCTTTAGTAATCAACACACTCTTACGACCTTAAAAAAAAAAGCTTGCCCAAGTCCACACCCATAGGAGGTTGGCACTACTCCTTCCACCCCACCACCTCCATTACCCAGGCGCCACACCTCGCCATCCTTTCACCCCCCCCCCTTTCCCCTCAGACACACACACACACACACGGTCCCACCTCTTTCCCTTTTCCGGCAGTCATTGTGCCCTGTGTTACAACACGGGAGCCGGACAAAAGCCTTTGGAGGCTCCCAGATATTAATGTCACCTTTAGGTGTATGCCAAGGCGTTAGTTGAGGGGTGTATGTGTGGGAGGGGTGTATGTGTGGGAGGGGTGTATGTGTGGGAGGGGAGTTGGGGGGGGGAGGCACAATCATGATTGAGTTTATAAGAATGAGTGTGTGGCGCCGTGATGGTCTTTTGTTTCCAGGATTGTGTGACCAAAAGCAAAAATAAAAGGGGGGGGGGGAGAGAGAGAGAGAGAGAGAGAGAGAGAGAGCTTTTGATTGGCCAACGAGGAAGGACAATATCGCCAAGATGTTGTGTTATTGTTTTTTTTTTGTCAACTTTTAGCCAGTCATGGTAAATGAGCTGTTGACCTGAGAGATGAAGGCATCAATCATCTGGTTAATGTTTGAAAGGGGGGGGGGCGGATGAGAGGTGGGGGTTGATTGCTCGGACAAGACCCATTTGTCGTTAACGATTTTATTTTCTTGACGACATTACGGTGATACATCAAACCTTCTTGCCATCTTGACGGAAGTACTTTGCCAAACCGTGTCGCGATTGCTCTGTTCTTTCGTTTTTTTTTTTAGTTTCGCCTTTTGAATATGATCAGAAATGATCCATGCGCTCCCGTAATAATAATATCAGCGCCCCATTCCGACTCCCTTTACCCATAAGCGCCCCGTTAGCCTCCGTCCACCCAATCTCACGTATGACTCAAACCTCAAATGAAAAACAAATTTGGTAAAAAAAAATAAAAAATAATAAATGATGAAACATAACGCACTGATTGTCATAACGTAATTTTTTTTTCTCTAGGGGTTGACATGAGGCCGGGGGAGGGGTGTCAAAGGTCAAAAGGCAGTTAAAAGGAGCAGAGGTCGACAACGGAATGGGCGTATTCTATACAAGAACATTAACTCTCTTTTGACATAACCCTTCTCTCCCCCTTTTAAACATACGGTTAAACGGATATTAATCCTTGATGCCGGTTTTTACTTCTTTTTTATCAGCCAATACACCCCCCTCCAATACCCCGACACACTCCTTTTCACTCAGCACCCTTCCCTCCCCCTACACCGCTGTCCTCCGTCTCCCCCCCCCCCCCCACACACACACCTTTCCCGTGTTCCCCAATAAAGGTAAAAATTCATGGTGTGAATGAATTGCAATAAGAATGTTAAAGGAGTAAGGGGGTTTTTGACTTTGACTTTGAACGTGTCTCGCCCACTCAGTCTGAATGGTCGCAACAAAATGGCAAGTTATTGATGCATGGCTATATAAGAACAGTCTGTGCAATTAAAACGGTTAAACTCACACCGCGTTGAATGAGGTCACCAGTGTGAGTCACTTTTTTTCTCTCTGTGTGTGCGTGTGTGTGTGTGTGTGTTAACTTTTTTCACGAGCTCATGATTAGAACTTTTGTTCCATGCTCGTCCCTGCCCTTCTAAGTCTCGTTTTAAAAATTTGCTAATATATTCGATTCGGCTTTTTGTTGCTTTTATTTGAAACGATATTTAAATAATCGATTTCTCAACTGGTTTTTTTTTTTTTGGGGGGGGGGGGGGAATATGTTCCGTATCGATTCTGTATGTTTATAACATACCCGTATGTTGTTCTGACCTGACTGAATTCATTCCCCTTCATATGGCCACGCCTTTATTAGTTCTGGTCATGCTTTCTTCTTTTTTTTCTCGTTATTTTGGTTTTCTTTCTTTCATGACTTAGTGAATTAATAAATCGCCCGTTATATAATTTATTTATTTATTTTTTAGCCGGAGTATCCGTTCCCCGATAAACACATAAACATTTTGATTTGCGTGGAGAAAAATAAAACATAACCAACGTCTCAACGCTTTCGAAAAAAAAAATCTACTGTACATCTTTGCGAGCGAGTCATACTTTACGGTACGAGTCATACTTTATGGTACGAGTCATACTTTACGGTACGAGTCATACTTTATGGTACGAGTCATACTTTACGGTACGAGTCGTGCTTTACGGTACGAGTCATACTTTACGGTACGGGTCATGCTTTATGGTACGAGTCATACTTTACGGTACAAGTCGTGCTTTACGTTACGTCATACTTTACGGTACGAGTCGTGCTTTACGGTACGAGTCATACTTTACGGTACGAGTCATACTTTACGGTACGAGTCATACTTTACGGTACGAGTCATACTTTACGGTACGAGTCATACTTTACGGTACACACAACAGGCGTAGACGGAGGCCGCCTAGGGATACCTCTTCTGAGACCCCCTACTTGATTTTATTTCTGAAACCACAATGAGGACAATCTTGTACACTTGTTCTGGCGTCCCTTGGGTATCATTTTGCTCCTCCACCCCCCCCCCCCCCCAATAAAACATTATTGAGCCCCTTCATCTGCCTGTGGGCGGATTCAAACATCGGTTTCGTCTGGGACATCCTAAAATGAGTCTTTGACTTCGCCCCCCCCCGCCCCGATGCACAATAAAACAACGTTTGTCCACCTAAATCTATCTATCTATCTATCTATCTATCTATCTATCTATCTATAAATTCATTTGTTTATATCTATCAATCTGTATTATCATGTATCTTATTATCTGTGCATTTATCTGCATATTTGTGTGTTTTAATGCTTACCTCTATCATTGTGGCGTGGACAACCTTTGACCCCTGAAGCACTCATTACTCTCGACGATGTCTACGCATTCACACCACTCACTCGGCACCCTTCCCCTTTCCCTCTCATTATACAGTGTTTCGTATGAGCCACGGAGTAGATGAAGTCTATACACACGCACACGAATGCAAACTTACATACCACCTCCCCTACCCCAACCCCCCCCCCATCACCACTTCTCCCCTGGGGCGGGGAGGGGACTTGTTCATAAACTCACGACCCGTGTATCCCATCCATCAGCCGCTGTCCACAGACGAGCGTGATACATCCAGATATAATTGTACCTCGAACGAGGCAATTGCACGGATCGTTGAAATCTACCCCCCCCCCCTTGTGGAATTTCTACCACCTGATTTACCATCACACCCTCAGGTGCAATATTAGTACTGACCTGGTGCACAATTTTATTTATAAAAAAAAAAACCTATTCAGGTTCCTGGACATTACTTTAATACATTTCTATGGTAATATATGATCCCTTAGCCCAAATACGGGCCATCGGGGCAGATGAAGAGCAGAATGTATCTGTTTCTGTAACCTCGGCATATGAAAGGATTGTGTGGTCAGCCCAGCCCAACGCCTTTACTTCTCCAATTAAGTCAGGTACACGCAGTGGCATAGCGAGGGTTGGCAAGGGGGGAATTATGCCACAGGCGCTACTCTCAAAGGGGCACCAAATAGTATATTTTACATATAATATTATATAGTTTTTGAATGGGGGCGCTAAAAAGGTATTGTGCCCCAGGCGCGAGTTAAGCTCACTACGCCAATGGGTACCCGTTCAAAGCTGGATGGACTTGTGGGGACTTCATCAAACTTTCAGCAGGACCTGGAAAAATTCCTTTGGTTTGAGTCGAGAATCGAACAATGGCCTCCATTTCAAAAGTTGAGCATCTACATCTACTCGGACATCCTTGTCTTATGTGGATACGATTTGTGAGTTGGGAACAAGCCCTAAGCCTAATTTTACCATAATCCAGCCATGCGTTAAATCATGTGCAGCCATTTTCTTTTTTCCTTCTCTCGGGTCAAAGTGACATGTAATGCCGTTGACCACCCGAGCAGGGTCAAAACTTCTCAAGACAACAACTTTTGATGGTCAATGCTGGAAATCGCCCGAAATGTCATACTTGACATGGCTCAGCATCTGTGGCCATAAAGAAATGAGACCCGGAAAGGGGGGGTTGACTGAAACTGTGGGTCTCAGCAAACAACTATTTGACTTCAGGCACTTGGGGGCGGGCTCTTACAAGACTAATTGTTTGTGTAACCGGAACCGAACAAATGATCACCAACATGATGGTTCTGAAAAAGTCGTCTTGGAGTGGCCGTTTCCATTGTCCGAACCCTTTTGAAACTCCCAGCTCTTAGAAAGAAGAAAAAAAAACGTGTCAACACTTGAATTAGGCTATCCAAGGGTCCACGGTCCACATGTTTCCAGTAGTAAAATATCCATTATCGCTCAAAGTCGGACATAAATTCTTTTCAAGCCACTTCCGATTTTTTGAAGTCCTAGCTCCCAGCTAGAAATTTCAATTCGATCACTGCTTCCAAGCAGACACTATGTGGTGATGATATATGTGTCTGATTCTACTTATTTGAGACTTATAATCGTTCTTTGTATTAATCGTGGGTAAATTTGAAAGTCTAGAAAAACAACCTAGACATAGAAAAGTACTAATTTAACTCTCTCTCTCTCTCTCTCTCTCTCTCTCTCTCTCTCTCTCTCTCTCTCTCTCTCTGTATATTTGAACTATCTTAGTTTGTCTGCGATCTCTTACAGCTCGTGAGATCAACACTCGCTATGTTCCTCAGCATAACGGAATTGCCAATGGCAAGCAGGCTACCCGAATGGACCATCTTGTGATCAGCCCGGGGGACTCAAACAGCTCATGATCCATGAAGTTACCCCTACGGTAAAGATCAGAAATATGCACAAAGATACTTAAATCAAAACCGAAAAAAAAAATTAATTCAGACTATAGAAATGACGAGTTACCCCCCTTGATTCCACCTCTGTACTTTTACCCTAAATCCACAACACGAAAGCAGTAACATTGTTAGTCTCGCTTTGAATGGCCGTCTATTGCGATAGTTAGCCCACTATTTAAAGATCATTAAACTATTCCGCTGAAATAGCCAGTATTATAAGAATCATTGCCTGTCCACTCTCAAGGCTACTCTGTGTTTGATTATTCAAAATTTAAGCTGACAAGTTTCTTCAAAAGCCGCCATTTTGCCTCTTGTGTATGACAACAACAAAAAGAAAGAAAAAAATCGCCCCACTTTTGAAGCTTGAAAGGAATGGTCAAGAAATCTCTGTTTAAAGGTGATCGGTCAACATTGGGGGAAAATGTAGCCAGAATGGCTACCGAATGGTCATTTTGTAACACATCAGACTGTCCTGGTGTTAGGCGTAAATGTGTAAAGTCACTGTAGGGATGAGATGTTTATAGATCCTAGTGAACACTAATGGGAGGGTGTTTGCAGTGCCCTTATTTCATCCAGCATCAAAGCTGATAGTGCAA